>CM076576.1:581597019-581818369 GCA_034641835.2 Pinus albicaulis | reverse complement strand
GCACTTGAAATATTGGCCTCAGCTTCTCTACATGTTTCTAAGAACCCATGAGGGGCTTGCTCACCAAAATTGAGCAAATTTTGACAAGATTTTGTTTTTTGACATTTTTGGGCCTAATTGCATAAATTCACGGGCGCTGCCATTTTTGTTTGGAGCATCCTCAGCTATTGAGAGTGGCATAATTAGATGCATTAAATTCAAGGGCATCTACTCAGAAAATTTCAGATCCAAAGGATGTGTTTTGATCCCCCAAAGAGGCGAAAAATAGTGATTTTTTAACTTTCTGGCTCAAATATCAACAAGGGCTACTTTTCTAGTTTTTCCCACTCAGTTCAGTTTTTCACATACTTATAGTAATAATTTTGGGAAAAATAAAGTATTTTCAGAAACTAGACATCCATTGATTTCCAACGAGCCATCACGGGCCTTGTTTCGACATCGGGAGGTCCCTCAAACGTTGTCTGCAAAACAGGGAATTGTCTGTTGCTACGTTGCTGTAGCATTTTGGCAAAAAGATAGTTTTCTAAAGTGGCTTATCCAAATGTGTGCTAGGCCTTTTTTTAGCCATTGTCAGTAATGAAAATTCAATATTTTTTATTTTTTAGCATTTTATAGATATTTTGAGCATATTTTGTGCCTTGGGCTTTGCAAATCCTCAAGGACAAAATCAGATATTTGTTTTTAGCCTATGAGCTTCTAGTCAGTTTTGTGAAGCTTATCTTCTCATTCTCCTATATAACTCATGGAGAATCATTGTAATATTGTTGGTTGAAGAGTTGATAAACAAAATGGACTTTGAAGAGCTTAAGAACTTGACTGAGCTTAGAGCAATATATGTTATGAGTTTTGATGATCAAACTTGTTTTATGGAGTGAATAGCTTGACTTGCTTGCCTAGATGATGGAGAGGATCTATGTGCAGGATTCCATGGCTTGGTAAATGGTATTGTACTTATTTTCAATTATGTTTTCTTAGTTTTTCACATATGTATCGATGTTTCTTGCTTTTTGTAGGTCAGTAAAGAATAGTTTGAGGTATGCCCATGGAGGCACATCAAATTTCCTGATTCATTACAGCTTCTATGTTTTCATCTTTCTTAGTCATGTCAAAGGATTCTTAACTACCCTTTGGTCCATTAGGAACTTGTTATTTATTTCCTTAATGATTAATATGACATGCTATCTTGTTTGATTCATGGTATGCCCTACTTACTTATATCTGTTTAAACCTCATTAATGAAATCTCCTTTGAAGTTTTAACTGAATAGTTTAAATCAGAGAGGTCTTGTTTCGATCTTTCCCTTTGCCTATACTTGTAGACTTATGTCAAATTTCTCATCAGTTTGAATGTGTTTCTTAGGAGTCTCCTTTCCACATTTTGAGCTGTTAGTTTGTCGTACATGTGTTCTCAACCTATGAAGGTGATTCTCCCACAGTTAGAGGGTCTTATACTTCTATGCATTGCCTGAATGTTTATTTTATGCATCTATCAGTTTGAGTTTGGTTCATAGTGATTAGTGGTTAGCCCTACCACATGATTTCTTGCTATTTAAACTATCTATGATTAAGATCCCTTTGTCTTGCATAAACAATATGTTCATTTCACTTCATAAACCACCTGAAATATCCATTCGCTATACTAAATCAGCCCTGCAGTACACCCTACCCATTGTCTTGACATCCTTGGCTTGATTTTGACCCCATAGCCCAGTTGATCTCTTTTTCCTGTTCTATTTTGATCCACTTGATCAGTTTTTCCTCCAAACAACTAAAAAAAAACAAACAATCACACTTAACAACTAGCCTAAAATCTAAACAAACTAAGCGAACAAGCTCACATCCTTCGCTTCATTAGAGAGAGCCCTCTCTGAGTCCAGGAAGGCTAGGTCCTAGGGCTCCAAAGATTGGTTTGATGTTACTCCATCATTTGGTCCGTCAATCTTCCAAATCACGGGAACCTAACACTTCAAATCAGAATTTTGGTCTAACCCTTGGTTATGCATTGGCACTGATGGCATGTCCCCATAATTTTAAATAAGATCTACTGAAACAGTAGGTGATGAATTTGTATTCATACCTTGGATCAACTGATGTGTGGGAACTTCTTGACAGAACACAAGAGTTCCTCTAACCGGGAAAATGGTGTCTCCAACTGCTGGTAAGAGAGATGGTTGATCTTCTACCAATGTACCAGGGCTAGAATCTTCCTCCTCTTCATCATGCATCTCCTGAATCATGCATGGGACTCTATGTGTTAAGAGCTCAAGACTATTTTGCAAGGTAGTAAGTGTCTCTTCTCTAGATGCAAGTACTTCTGCAGCAGGTGATGAATGTGGTGACTTCTTGTCCAAAGTGACAAGATTGACATCCTCCTTTTTTTCCTTAGGAAATGACTCTTTGTGGCACATCTATGTCTTCTTCACATCAAAATTCTTCCTCAATTTTTGAAAGAAATCTAAATATTTAGTCACCTTTGCATGCTCCATGTGACTAAACCACCAATCATTGCCTTCACCTAAGAGATGAAGTGTTGCAATTTGGACATCCTCTTTTTCAGCTACAGGATGTAGCATGAAAAATGTATATGACTCTTTCCTCTAATCCTTAACAGTGCTTGAGGAAGATCCATCAAATGTAAGCAAATATAATCTATTTTTCCTCTTCCTTCTATTGCTGCTATATGATCTTATTTCTTCTTTGAGTTCAAATAATTCTTGGAGAGTTAGACTCTCTTTGAATGCTCTAGACTGTGCCTTTTACTCTTCCAGATATAGGCTAAGAGTCTCATGAGTCTTAGGTTCTCTTCTTTCTTCATTTCTATACCCCTTACCTTCTTTAAATAAAGTGGGAATAGTAGATCTATGAGGAGATCTATGATTCTCCAGTTTTCTTTTCTGCTGATAGGAGGTGCTTGGACCTTCCTCTTCAAATCTTATTCTTGGATCCTTCATTTTCCTTTATCCCTTAATTTTATAGACCTCCTTGGAGAGATGTTGCATGGATTTAAAGAGAGGAGTGGCAAGATTATAATCCTCCTTAATGATATATCTCATCTATCTGCTTCTTCTTTTGATGCAAAGGATGAAGTGTCCACAAGCTGAGCCAAAGATCAGGCATTGATACCACTATAATATCCCAAAAGGGAGAATGCAGTAATAATTAAACACAATATAAGAACTGCAACTAAGTAAACAATAAATCTCAAGAAATAATTAGAACTTACAGAGAAGTTGAGCCATTTTATTATATGGAGATGAATCAGTTACACAATGTGCAAAAGATGAGTAGATCTAGCCCAAGAGATGGCCTAGAATCACCCTACAATGGTGCTGCAACTAGCACTACATAACTAGTGAGCTTACAGGAAGCAATATTTCATTGTCCCTTCTGCTGAAGATGTACATGAACTTCTACAAAATGAAATGCAGATCTAGGGAACTCAGGAGCTCTGATGATGCCAAGATTCAAGATCTGGCCAATGTTATGGGAACCCAAGATAACCCAGAAAGGATTTTCTAGATCTACAACTTTGGAAAATCACCCTCCTAGGGTTTGATCCTTTGTCTACTGGGTTTATAGATCTAAAGCTAGATCTGATCTAAATATGGCTGCAATATGATTTATAAATAGATCTATGTTTTGAGGGATGATCCCTCACTCAGATCTACAATCTAGGAGCTTGAGATCTTGCCCTCTCTTCCTCCTCCTTCAAGTTGCAGCAGTTGAATATGTAGCTACTACAGAAACTGCATTGTACAAGAGGGAGAGGCTCTATGCCTATTGAATTGTGCTACAATAGACTCCAGGCTAATGGAAATATTGATGGCAAGGTGAGGGGATGATCCCTCACAGGATTACTAGCTGAAATGCTAGCGACTTCCTTCCTCCTTTGGATCTACAATGATGGACAATGTAATTCTGGATGGAATTACTGCTGCTAGGAAGTCAATAACTCTTGGCCTGATGCTAGATCTGAAATGAAGCCCTGGGAATGCTGATCTTCAAGCCCAAGGTTATAGGAATAAACCTTCACCGGTTCTCCAGCTAAAATACTGAAGGCGACCTCCACCTTCCAAAATGATCTTCAGAAATTGGGTAATTCCTGAAGGTAGATATTCTGCAAATGATGGAAATAATAAGTGGCACCAATGCTTGATGTAGAATGAAGTATAACCCTCTTCCAAGAGATCAATCAATGAAAGAGGAGGGATTCCTGACTAGGAACACCCTGTGCTAAACAACACTTGCAATATTTGCTAAAAAACCCAAGAAAGAAATGGAATGTCACATGACAATTCCAGATCTAAACAGACCTCAAAATCTATAATCAATAGCGTGCTTTCATTGTTTCTTTCATCTCATTTATATATTTTTTTAGCCTTCACATTCCTTGGCCCTCATTTAAACTGCGTTGTGCATTTGGACATGATCCTCCATGTTTGACTGCACTGTCTCTCCAAGTCATCCATCATATATAGGTGCAATGTACACCCTCTCCAACATGTGTGCATTAACTGCACAAATTCCACCATCATATCATCATGGATGCTCCATGATCTTCTGTTTGATCCCTTCCAAGATCTTAGTTGAATGCATCAACCTCCATGATCTATCCCATTAATGAGACATGATCTCCAATCCATTCACATTAGTAGTTGCTCCACTGCCTCCTTTATGTAGATCTTGTTGGAATATTGTCATTGATGGCAAAGGCTTTGGCTACAAAGGAGCATCTGATCATAAGAACAGAGGAAGTATCGGTCAAGGAGAAGAGACAAGAAGAGACATAGTAGGAAGAAGGGAAGTCGAGGCGTAAAAGAGGAGATATGTTGGAAAATTGCCTGTTCGGATTCTTAGGGTATGATCTGGAACAATAAAACATGGTATGGCAACTGTACATTGGTGCTTGTGGAACTAGAATGGAGCAAGAAGAGGCAGAACCACGAATCAAGAACGAATTTAAGGTCGCAAAAGGAATCTGGTGTGAATTTCTTGTGTTATATATTATGGATATGATCCATGTTATGAAGATTGCATCGAACTGGTGTTAAGCCTCAATAAACAAAATGATGGGTTAATATGTTGATGAAGAGCGCAAGCGATGTCACAGTAAATAAGGAATGAAGCCCCTGCAGTGTTAATCGATCCATTCACCGCATTAACTAATGGAAGTCTTCATTAAGAATTGTGATACAAATTAGTCAATTTACAATAATCAAGCAGGGGGAGTGGAACCTTGAGCGAAGAAGGCGGAACCTTGCGAGAGGAACAGTAACGACGGTTTCCGATTTTTATCGCACCGCTCTCAACGGGCAAGTGGTATTCAAGAGGTTGGGAGCGATTCCATAGAGTGCTCGACACGCGTCCTTCACAAAACCACTTTTCATCGCGCGTTATAGTTCGACCCAGGACGCCCAGTGATATCGTTGAGCGCCGTTGATCTGGGAAGGGGTCATCGGACGGTCATCATTTGTTGAAGGTGCGCGAAGATTAACACAGGTACAGTGGGCCATCGCACATTAACATTCGGCATCGGAGGTCGAGCGATATGAATATACGTCGTTGACCTGGAAGCTTGCTAATCTAATGGTGATCGGATGCTGGACTTGCGTGAAATTTAATTATGGTACCGTGCGCGTATTGGATTGGCTATTGACTATATATGTGGGCCCGGGGTCAAAGATTTTTCGTAAGATTAATTTACTTGGAAGCGTTGGATATTTCTATAAAGTCCGAAGGGTTAAACTTTAGATATAAGGCTTGGGAATTCAAAAGTTGTAAATATATTTATTTGTCAATTTCTTTAAAATTGATAAATAAATTAAAAAGAGATCAAAAGCCCTATGGGATAAACTAAAAGGAATACTGACATAGGAATACCATTAGCGGTTTGTGGTTTTGACTCATGGTTTTAATAAAGGAAAAGCTATATAAGGAGAAGAAAAATAGAGAACGAGTGGCACATTGTAAGGGTTGTGAACGAAAAATTTCTCCAAGGAATATCTGTATGGGCGAGCTCTGTTCTTAACTGATAAATCTGAAACTATGATGCACCCATGGATAGAATGATATGACGATGATGAAATCATGAAGAACCAGTGTGAGTGTACTGAATGAATAAATCTGGTGGCCTGCAAGGTATGTCATGTGGAAACTGGTGGATCCAGTATAAAAATTTATGAAACGTGGTCCGCAGTGGTGCTAAGGGTCGAAGCCTTCAGTGAGGGGGTTGTAGATCCCTTCCAGTGGTAGGTGGTAAACGAGAGGAGAGGGTAGTAGCTCCCTTCCAGGAGAGGCTGGTAAACGAGAGCAAGGGGTAGTAGCTCCCTTCTAGGAGAGGCTGGTAAATGAGAGAAGGTTGTAGCCTTCTGTAGTTGGGTGCCTGTGTGCTGGTATAAGTCTGCACCAGCATATATTGTAAGAAGTTTTCTCTATAATAAATATTGAAGACTGAGATTATAGCAGCGGTGGTTTTCTCCTGAATTGGGTTTCCACCTTAAATCCTGGTGTTCATATGTGTTGTTTATGTTTGATGGTTTGTTCTATTATTTTTGTTCATGATTAATACTTATCTAATGCAATTCTCTAAGTAAAGACATAATAAGATATCTGGACATACATGTTGGATGCAGTACTGTAACATATGGTCTTAAGAGAAAGAAAAGAAAAATTGTTCAGCCCTAAATACTGATTCACCCCCCCTCTTAGTATTTTTACCAACAATTGGTATCAGAGCAGGTCCTTCTGAAAAAGCTTAGCCGCTAGAAGGAAGATCAAGAAAGATGAGAAATCAAGATGGAACAGCATCTATCAGGCCTCCGCTCTTTAACGGAAAGAATTTAATCTTCTGGAAAACAAGGATGAGATCCTATCTTCAGTCTCTGGGAGCAGAGGTATGGGAAATTGTTGAAGGAGGATATCAATATCCAGCTGCAGTACCAACAGATCCGACGGAAAGAGAGAATTTTGAAACAAATGCAAAGGCGGTCAATGCTCTATTGGGAAGTCTAACTAAATCAGAATTTGTCAAAGTCATGCAACTGAATACAAAAAAGACAATATGGGACAAAATTATTCTAAGTTATGAAGGTGATGCAAAGGTAAAAAGTGCTAAACTCCAAACTCTCAGAATTCAATATGAGAATCTAAAAATGGATAATGAGGAGAGCATTGCCAATTTCTTTTTACATCTTGATGATATTGTAAATCGTATGAGAAATCTGGGAGAAACAATAACTGAATCTACTTTGGTTGAGAAAGTCCTAAGATCACTAACGACAAAATTTGAGTCAAAAGTCTCTGCTCTTGAAGAAAAGCAGGATCTTCAAAATCTTACTGTGGTGCAACTTCATGGCATACTAAATGCATATGAAATGATAAGAGGAGGACCATCTGAAGTCAAAGAAGCAGTCTTTAGAACTTCTACAAAAGGGAAGGAAGTACAAAAAATAGAAGGATCAGGATATATCTCAGAAGAAGATGAGATAAACTTTGTAAAGAAACTTCAACTTGGCACAGGACAGTTCAGAGGTAAGCTTCCTTTCAAATGTTTTGATTGTGGAAGAGTTGGTCATTATGTTGCTAAGTGTCCTTATAAAGAAACACATAAAAAAGGGAAGGAAGTAGCAAAAAGGAATAAGAATCGTTTTAGCACTAGAAAGAGTTACTATACTCATGAAGACAGTGATGGGTTATCTGATAGTGAGGAAGAATGTGAACAAGATCTTAGACTTCTCATGGCATTTGAAAAAGAATCTAGAGAAGAGAAGGATACTTTTGTGGATGCTCTAGAAGACAGTTATTTTCTTGATGAGAACAATAAACTCAAAATTTTGCTTAGAAGAGAGTAAAATAACCATAGAAACTCTGAAAAATTAGCTTGAAGAAAAAGAGAAACACAATGAGAAATTAGAGTGTGAAGTAGTAAGTCTAAGAAAAGAACTTGAGAAAGTAAAGACTCGGAATCTTACATTTGCTAAAGGATCTGAAACCTTAGATGAGATTATCAAGGTACAATGTTCTCCTCTTATAAAGACAGGTCTTGGATATATCGGAGAATCTTCTCAGGCTTCAGCACCAAATTATCTAAAAGAAGTTACAGCTGGTTTGCAACATGCTGCCACTCAGAAAGGGAATAAAGAATCTTTACAGGTAAAGCATGATCATCTCAATTCAAAGAACACTAACATGAATGTCTTTCAAAGAAACACCAATCAACAGGTAAATTCATGTAGAAGATTTTATGATCGCAGAAATTTCTTCTTCAATGGAAAATGTTTCTCATGTCACAATTTTGGACATAAAGTTGTTCAATGTGTTGCATATAAAACCATCATGACAAGAGAAGCAAGAAAGAAAAGGATTGATATTGAAACAAAGAAGAATACTTATAACAAATTTTCTCCTCTTCAAAATGAAGTTGAATGTGCTTACTGCAATAACTTTGGCCATGAAGAATCTGAATGCAGGAGCAAAGTTCAGCCAAAAGAACATGTTCCTTCAAGCTCCAAAGTATGGAAAAATAAGGAATTACAGGTTGAAAATTGTGGCATAGCGTTATTTGCAGAAGATGAAGAAAACCAATGGTACATTGATAGTGGATGCTCAAGACACATGATAGGTGATAAAGACAAACTTCTTGCATATAGTGCTCTAGAAAAAGAAAAAAATGTTACATTTGGAAATGATACTCCTGCGGTCATTAAGGGAAAAGGGTCTGTTTTTCTAAAAGAAAAGGTGAAAGCTAATGAAGTCATGTATGTGGATGGATTAAATCATAACTTGTTAAGTGTAAGTCAAATGTGTGATCAAGGAACTGAAGTTGTCTTTAGTTCAAAAGAATGTGTGGTACGTGATCTTGATACAGGTAAAGCAATTATAAAAGGAAAAAGAACTCCAAACAACCTGTATATATTGAAGAACCCCAAAGAACAATGTTATTTGAGTAAATCTTCATAAAATTGGCTATGGCATAGAAGGTTGGGGCATCTGAGCTTCTCTCAAATCAACAAATCAAGCAGACTTAAAGCTGTTCGTGATCTTCCCAATATTACTCTACCTGAAAATATCATATGTAAATCTTGCCAATTCGGTAAGCAAACCAGAGTACAATTTAATGCCAAGGAAGGATCATCAAGTAAGCCTCTTGAACTCATTCATATTGACATATGTGGACCTATGAGGAAAAAGTCACCACGTGGTGAAGAATACTATATCTTATTCATTGATGATTTCTCTAGAATGTGTTGGATTGGGCTGCTTAAACAAAAAGATGAAGCATTTGAGAAGTTTCAGATCTTCAAAGCACTAGTTGAGAATGAATTAGATCTAAAAATCAAGTGTCTCAGATCTGAACGAGGAGGAGAATATACATCAAATGAATTCCTTGAATTTTGTGAACAACATGGCATACAAAGACAGTTTTCTGTAGCTGGCTCTCCACAACAAAATGGTGTTGCAGAAAGAATGAATAGAACAGTTCAAAAAATGGTTAGAGCTATGCTTGATGATTCCGGAACACCTGACACATTTTGGCGAGAAGCAGCACATACAACAGTAAATATTCTCAACAAGGCACGCGTTAGTGTAAATAGTGATAAAACTCCATATGAACTTCGGTATGGTAATCCTCCCACTATAAAGAATTTTAGAATTTTTGGAAGCAAATGCTTCATCAAGAATAATGATGAAAAACTTGGCAAGTTTGAACCCAGAGCAGATGAAGGAATATTTCTTGGTTACCCCTCTAGGAGTAGCGCATATAAATGTTACAATAAAAGACTTCGGAAGATTTTTGAATGTATTGATGTTGTTATTGATGAGTCTCCTGTAGCTCCAAAAGAAGAAAAGAAAACAACAGATGAAGATGATGATGACACATATCCTTCTACATCAAATAGTAATGATACAAACATTGAACCTAGTGAAGAACCCGAAGATGGTTTGTCTGAAAAGGCTCCCTCCAGATATGTTCAAAAGAATCATCCAGAATCTCAAATTTTGGGAGAAAAGGGATCAGGTGTACAAACAAGAAGGACTCTTATGGGATCTTCTAGCAATCTAGCATTTCTGTCCACTATTGAACCTCACAATGTCAGTCAAGCTAGCAAAGATGAATGTTGGATTCAAGCCATGAATGAAGAGCTTGATCAAATTGAAAAGAATCATACTTGGGAATTAGTACCAAGACCTCATGACAAAAATGTCATTGGAACTAAATGGATATTTAAAAACAAGTTAAATGAGAATGGGGATGTTATAATAAATAAAGCTAGAATTGTTTTCAAGGGGTATGCTCAACAAGAAGGTATAGAATTTGAAGAAAATTTTTCTCCTGTAGCCAGACTTGAAGCCATAAGAATGTTTCTTGCTTTTTCAAGCTTCCAACAAATCAAAGTTTATCAAATGGATGTTAAATCTGCTTTTCTCAATGGTGATCTAGAAGAAGAAGTTTATATAGAACAACCAGAATTATTCATTTTGGGAAATGATGAAAAACTTGTTTGTAGTCTTAAAAAGGCTCTATATGGTCTCAAACAAGCTCCAAGGGCATGGTACTATCATCTTGACAAATATCTTCATCAACAAGGATTCTCAAAAGGGTCTGCTGATAGCAACTTATACACAAAAACTGAAAATGACAAACTATTGATTGTGGTTGTATATGTTGATGATATCATTTTTGGAAGTAATGAAGAGTCTATGAGTCAAAAATTTTCTTCTGATATGCAGCAAGAATTTGAAATGTCTTTACTTGGGGAACTAACATTCTTTCTTGGATTGCAAGTGCAACAAGCAACAAATGGCATTTTCTTATCACAAGCAAAATACCTTAAGCAAATCCTGAAGAAGTATGGCATGGAAGATTGCAAACCTATAAGTACACCAATGATAACCGGATTTAATCTCAGTTCTAGTGATGATTCCCCCACGGTGAATCAACCAGAATACAGATCTATGATAGGAAGTGTACTTTATCTCACTGGGACAAGACCAGAAATTATGCATGCAGTTGGGATTGTTGGACAATTCCAAGCCAATCCAAAAGAGTCTCACCTTCAGGCTGTGAAAAGAATATTCAAATATCTACAAGGAACTCAAGATTTTGGACTATGGTATCCAAAGAATGTTGATCTTACTCTTCATGCATACACTGATGCAGATTGGGCTGGAAGTGTTGATGATCAGAAAAGCACTAGTGGTGGTGCATTCTATATGGGGCCCTGGTTAGTATCTTGGTTCAGCAAGAAGCAAAGCTCTATTGCCTTATCTACAGCAGAAGCAGAATATGTGGCTGCAGCATCATGTTGCACTCAGCTTCTCTGGATGATGCAAACCCTACAAGACTTTCAAATCAAATGTTCACCTCCTATCTCCATTATGTGTGATAATACAAGTGCCATCAGTATCTCAAAGAATCCCGTTATGCATTCCAAGACCAAGCACATTCCCATCAAATATCACTTCTTACGTGAACAAGTGCTTGAACAAAAGGTGAAATTGGAGTATGTTTCCTCCAAAGAACAAGTTGCTGATATATTTACCAAACCTCTACCCAGGGAAGTGTTCGAATATCTCAGACAGAAACTGGGAGTAGTCTCTACCATGCAGAGGATCAGGTCTACTTAAATACAGAATATTAAATTGGTTATGAGGTGCTGTTGGGCATCTCTTAATGCACAGGCTAAGGGGGAGCATTGGTCATATGAAAAGGATGCATTGTTGGCATTTATAAGTCATCTTGTTATTTTATGAAGATGCAGCATGATCTTAGGGGGAGAATGGTATTGTCAAATCTTTGCCATTGATGTCAAAGGGGGAGGAAAAGCAACAAAGGGCTTCTATAAGACAATCAGAGGAAGAATATTTCCATCAATGCCAAAGGGGGAGATTGTTGGAAATATTGTCATTGATGGCAAAGGATGTGGCAAAGGAATTGGCATCTAAATGTAGCAGAGAAGAACAGAGAAAGAATGCATCTACAGTTTGAGCTACAGAAAGAAGTATCAGTCAAGGAGCAGGGACAAGCAGTGAATTGAAATTTGTCCAGAGACAGTATAGGAAGACAAAGGCCATCAAACAGAAAAAGGTTCTGCATTTTCTATATATTCTTGATAGAATTCAGAAGGAAGGATAGTAGACATATGAATCATTGTCCGTAAACATCATAAACCCTGTGGCAAGGATTCAAAATTAAAGATTTAGTGTATAAATTGAAGGAATTAATGGTTGCAGAGATATGATGATTATAGCATAGTACAGTGATAAGCTTGCAGAATCAAGAACTTGAATGTAGAAGCGGAACTGTGACAGGATAGGAAGCAGAATTGAAGACAGAGTGACATTGTGTTGTGTCGAGGTCGGAAGGTAGCAACCGGTGTAAAGAATGTATGTTAAAAGACTCAAACGAAAATTGTGAACAGAGCGTTAAATTTAGCAATGGATCTGTAATAAAAGGCAAAACATTAAAGCACAACTTAATTATAATAATACATTTAAAAGGCGACAGAACCCTGCGTGGAAGGGCGGAACCATGACCGAGTGAACAGTGAAGGTGGTTTATGGTTTTCATCGCACCACCTATGCAGAGTAAGCGGTATTTCCTGGTTGAGGAGCGATTCCATAGAGTGCTCGACACGTGTCCCTGTACGACTTCACCAAACCACTTTTCACTGTGCGCCATCGCGCGTTATAGTTTGACCCAGGACACCCAGCTATATCGTTGAGCGCCGTTGATCTGGGAAGGGGTCATCGGATGGTCATCATTTGTTGAAGGTGTGCGAAGATTAACACAGGTATGACGGACCATCGCACGTTAACGTTCGGCATCGGAGGTAGAGCGATATGCATATACGCCGTTGATCTGGGAAGGGGTCATCGAACGGTCATCATTTGTTGAAGGTGCGCGAATATTAACACAGGTACGGCAGACCATCACACGTTAACGTTCGGCATCAGAAGTCGAGCGATATGCATATACGTCGTTGATCTGAAAGCTTGCTAATCTAACGGTGATCGGACGATGGACTTGCGCGAAGTTTACCTATGGTACCATGCGCATATTTGATTGGCTATTGACTATATTTGTGGGCCTGGGGTCAAAGGTTTACCATATTTTTTGAAAGCGTTAAAATGCGAAGGGTTAAATTTAATCCTAAATTTTTGTTCAAAGTTGTAAATATATTTATTTATCAATTTCTTCAAATTGATAAATAAATTAAAAAGAAATCAAAGAGGTACGTAAGGGTGGTAAATGAAAATACTGTCAAAGGAATACCATTAGCAATTGAATGGTTTTGACCCAAGGTTTTAAAAATGCGAAAACTATATAAGGTGATGAGAATCATGAAGAACTGTGTGCATGCGAAAGGGTTGATAATAAACGAATCTCTTTTAGAGATATTTGTATGAATAAACCTTGATATATCTGAATCTATGGTGCACCTGTGAATATGATGATCAGATGATGATTAATTCCTGGTTTAATCGACTGACGAAATCATGAAGAACATGTGCATACGTAAGGGTGGTGAATGAATAAAGTTCTCGAAGGAATATTTGTATGGGCGAACTCTGTTCTTAACTGAAAAATCTGAAACTACGATGTGCCCATGGATATAATGATATGAAGATGATGAATCTCTGGTTTTGAACGACGGACGAAGTCATGAAGAACTGGTGTGAGTGTACTGAATGAATAAATCTGGTGGCCAGCAAGGTATGTCGAGTGGAAACTGGTGGATCCAGTATGAAAATTGATGAAACGTGGTCTATAGTGGTGCTGAGGGTCGAAGCCTTTAGAGAGGGGGTTGTAGCTCCCTTCCAGTGGTAGCTGGTAAACGAGAGCAGGGGGTAGTAGCTCCCTTCCAGGAGTGACTGGTAAACGAGAGCAGGGGGTAGTAGCTCCCTTCCAGGAGAGGCTGGTAAACAAGAGAAGGTTGTAGCCTTCTGCAGGTGGGTGCCTACGTGCTGGTATAAGTTTGCACCAACATATATTGTAAGAAGTTTGATCTATAATAAATATTGAAGACTGAGATTACAACAGTGGTGGTTTTCTCCCAAATTGGGTTTCCACCTTAAATCCTGGTGTTCATATGTGTTGTTTATGTTTGTTCTGTTATTTCTGTTCATGCTTAATGCTTATCTGATGCAATGCTCTAAGTAAAGACATAATAAGATATCTAGACATACATTTTGGATGCAGTAATGTAACATATGGTTTTAAGAGAAAGAAAAGAAAAATTGTTCATCCCTAAATACTGATTCACTGCCCCTCTTAGTATTTTTCCCAACACGCAATTTCAAATGGACTCAGAGGCATCATGCCATCAATTGAATCTAACTCGGAGTCGGAAGGTATGATCCAAGGATCATCAAACATAACAGTGTCTGATGAAATCATGTGAATAGTTGCGGTAGGAGGCAATACATTAGGAGGAGGAAAGGAAAAAGTTCCTAGTAAACCAGAATCTTTAATCAAACCTACTCCAACATTTTTATAAGGGATAGCCGTTTTACCAACGTGCTGGATTGTTTCTGTAGAGGCTGGGTCGGAAGAAAAATAAGTTAACTGATCTATTGTAACGATCCTTCCTTGATATGGAAATTTTATGAGTCGAAAGACCGAAGAAACAACATCAGTCATAGCATAAGACCAACTGCGACCTAGAAGAAGGTTGTAATCTAGAGGGGCATCAACCACTTCCACATCTAGATTTACGATTTTTCCTTCGACCCCTATGGGTAAATCCTGCAAAATACCAAAAGGGTGGAAACCTCGACCATCAAAAGCTTTAAGAATCGTCGGAGATTGGTTGAGTGTAGGAGAACCAAACGATTTCTAACACTGAATCGACATAATACACGTTGAAGCTCCCTCATCAATCACAGTCTGATAGATTGATCTTTTTTTTATTAACACTAGAATTTGGAAAGCCATTTGGTGAGGTAGGCGAGGTGTACTATTTTCTAAATCGAAGATTATAAAGTTAGAATCCTGAATATCTACAGCTCCTATAGCAGACAAAAGCAACTTACGCTGTGCTGGGCATGATTGCAGCACTTCCAAATCCGACATTGCTGAAGGGGAAATAGCTAAGTCTTCAACAATGTTGTAATTCGGAGCAGCTCTCGCATGTGGATTGAAAGCTGATTTACAAAGAACACCTTTAGCAGGCGGTTTGATTATTAAGTCTGGATTTTGTTTCTCGATTTGTAGCGGACCAGAAACAGGAGGAGGTGTAGTTGATGTATTTGCATTAGAATATTCTGCTTCTTTACCATCAACAGGATTCTTAGTACCGTAATCTTACGATCGCATCGCAATCCTTACATGAGACATCATCAAAATTGGCTCTTCTGAAGTAGTCAAGGTAGAACCAACCATCTTGCTATCTTGAGTCGGAAAAGGATCCTTCAAGACAACAGGTTGTTGTGAACCTTTAACGAATTTTTCAACCTCTGCTCGATGTGGGCATTCCTTAGTAAAATAATCCTCGTCACAAATGTAACAAGGATAGCGAGGTTTTCGCTTTTCGTCATTGGATTCATTTTTATCAGTTTTCTCCTTTGAATTCATTTTTTTTTTTATTCTTCCCTTTATTTTTACCACCGGATTTAGATTTAGCTGTAGATGTCTCTACGACATGAATGTCGACAAAAATTTCAGGGGAAGATTCTCCTTTCGGGGAATATGGTAAAGTTATAATAGGAGAAGAATTCTTTGAAGATTTCTTCTTACTTTTAGTATTGACTGTACCAATCATACCATCAGTGGCATGAGACCCTGAAGGAGCAGCAACTATTTGACCTTGTTTTGGAAGGTCGGGGATTTTTTCGTGTAAAGTACCTGACTGCGTATAAACGAGGTCAAGGTACTGAGCTTGAGAAATTACTTGCTCTTCAGTAAGAACACCAGCCTTAGATACATCTTCAGTGATCTTGGGAAACAATGATTTAACAAACCATTCCTCCAAAATTTGATCCGGAATGTAAACTTTCACCAAACGCCTTCTAAAATTTGTTTTAGTGAAGTTAATAATTCCGTGCCATTGTCGTATCTGACAGGCAACTGAAAATGAGTCAAGAAGGCAGTTGCTAACTGACTGAAATTATTAAACGAGCCTCGTGGTAACTCAATGTACCATTTGGCTGCAAGACCAATAAGAGTTCTTTGGAAAAGACGTAAGCGAATCGAATCATCAATAATTGAATTAGACACGCACCAGAGGTGATAATTCATGACATGATTTGATGAATCCTCTCCTGACTTACCTTTGAATTTTGGTATATCACTGGGCAACTTATGCGGCATTGGCGGCCAGTACAGATAATAGAAAATCGGATCATTCGTAAGGCGCGTCAAATCAGGTAAATCCAAAGTTGCAATAAATGGTAACTGGCGGTTAGGGTCACGAAAACCTTGAGTAAACAAAGCAGTTCCAGGAGGTGGATACCCAGGATAACTGGGAATCGGATTTTCGTTAGGAATTATATAACCTCTTAGAAAACCAGGATTAACCGGACCAAACTGGGGTTGTTGAGGCTGCTAATAAGTATAGCCAGGGTATGGTTGATACTGATAACTTGGATTTTGTGAATCGGGACCGAATTGAGAATATCCTTGGTATGGTTGATACGTGAATTGCGGTTGACTTGTGACAACTGTACTTGTACCGGCTTGTCCCGCAGGCATCTGAACCGAAGTCTGAACTGAAGGTCCTGACGGGGGTACAAAGACTTGAGGGATTTGCACGGATGCAGGGATAGACGAACTCGGAGTTAAAGATACTCCAGATACAGGTGTTACAGGTTGAACAGACGTTGCAGCAGTTGCAGCAGTTTGAGGCGGAGTCTGAGGTGTACTAGGCGCAGACTGCTGAACAGAACTAGGTGTAGGAGTTTGAATAGTAGGTGGGACAGGTTGCTGGGTTGGACCAGAAACTAAAGGCTGTCCAGGTTGAAAAGGAAATTGCACATTAGGCTGCATAGGCTGTTGATATTGGGACGGATCCCACACCATATTCATTCCGGGGTATTGTCCCACAGAAGGTTGAACGTAAGGACCATAACCTGGTGGAACGTAGGGCTGATAAGTAAGTGGTAAATTTCCGGCTCCTTGAATAGATGAATGACCAAAAGGCTGTTGGTAACCTTGAATTGGGTATTGACCTTGAGGTTGATAACCCTGAGGCGCGTACTGAAGCTGGGGTTGATAAGGACCCTGAGAAGCATATTGAGCTTGGGGTTTACCCTTGGGTATGTACTGTCCTGAAGGTTGATATCCTTGAGGTGTGTACTGTCCTTGGGGTTGTCCCCCAAAATAATATGATTCCACAGTTTGTCCTGGGAAAAATCTACCTTGAGGTTGCCCCCCAGGTGGTAACTGACTTCCTGAAGGTTGCCCCCCAGGCGGTAACTGACTACCTTGAGGTTGCCCCCCAAGCGGTAACTGATTTCCCTGAGATTTCCCTCCAGGCGGTAACTGACTACCTTGAGGTTGCGGATTCGGAATTTTACCAGACATCATAAAGATTTGCTCTGCGTTCGACGTTTCAGTTTTAATTCCACTTAAACCATATGATAACATGCTTTCAATCGGTTGAGGAGCTGCCCCCGAGAAAGTACCAGACAGAGCCTGATATCCCGAAGGAATAGAAGGACCACCATGTAAAAATGCTTCGGGTGTCTGGGAAAACATAGATGACTCTCCTGCTATAATGGATGATGGATAGTAACCTCTGGGTGTTGGATGAAATGGAACTCGAGGTGGAGAAAAAGCAAGACTCAGATTCTCTAAAAAAATCATTAAGGATAAATACCAAGCAGTAGTTCGAATAGGGCTGTAGAAAATTGATTCACGTTCCCTAAGATTTAAAGACTGAGGGGATTCGGGAAGAGATAACTCTTCGTTTGGATTAGTAAGTTCTTCAATAGAAATTAGTCCAGATGGAAGATCGTCAGTGACAATATTTCTTACCCTAGGTGAACCAAGATCGCTAGAAGTTGGTGAAATAAATCTTGAGGATGTTTCCAAAACAGAAGGTTCAGTTTCAGGTTTAGAGATTTCAGGTTCGTCAGCTAGTTCACTAGTAGGAGAAATGCAACCAGTAACTTTAGAAACTGAAATCGGCTCTTGAATATGTTCTGTTATAGGTGTTTGATAATCAGGATGAACAACTATAGATGAAGTTCCAACTTGCGTTGATTTAATCCTACCGCTACTAGATGATACCAAATCAAGAAAACCTTCAAGCTGACTTGGTGTATATTCAGGGGATTTCCCTTGTAGTCTCCGGGATTGTCTCAACAATTCCTCCATGATTAAATATTTAACTAATCACACACAAACAAAGAAAATTTCAATGAAAACACCTTAAGTCTCTAAAGAAACAAATAGCTGAATCACACGCTTAAAAATCTAAGAGTTCAAACCACACACAAACAGTAACTTCCCGTACTAAAAACACTAGTTGGTGATGAAATCCAACTTAGTAGAAATTCAATAAAGAAAGGGTGGTTGGAACAGTTACCCCGACAACCTGCTTAATGAAACAGACTGGCACAAGTTTCCTCACAAAACCATCTCATGTGAAGAGAACCCCCCAGAGAGTCCAAGTGAGTCTAGTCGATGTCTGCTCCAGGTACAGTGAGATCTTTCCTTCACCGTCACCTTAGCAAATAATCTTAAGTTTGTGGACACTAAGGTTACCAATAGTAACAAATATAACTGGGGGAACAGTCTACGATCCGATCCCACGCGCAAGGGCAGAGTAACAAAGCTCAATCCCCTTGAAGGTTCCTCGACATGGTTAATCCGAGGTTTACCGACAAGTGACCCCTGGCTCCTCAACAATGGTTAATCCGAGGTTTACCGTTTGTAATGCGTGCAAAATATTCTATCTTCCCCAATGAAACATAATTGATTGTCTCAAAGGTTCAGATATGATCTCATGATTGACTTCTTTAAGAGAAGATTCCCAGATTATACAAATTACAATTGGATTTATTTCCTACCACAAGATTTGTCTACTTGTTTGTTTTTACTATCTTGGAGAGTTAATTACTCCCTACTCCAAGATACTAGCCTAAGCTATGTTGGTGATAAGAGCCTTAGAAAATAAAAAGATTGCTAGATAAATTTTAATTAAGTGTTACTTTTAAGAGCTGTTTCTTAAGTCAATGGGTGAAGAAATGAAACTATGATGGTGTGAAGACTCGACTTCCAAACAACACTAAAAATGCACCTAAAAATGATAACCAAATCATTTCCTTTCAATGAAATTCTAATTAAGAAAGGGTTGGAGAATGCAATTCTTTTAATAAACAATTCCTTCTTTAAACGTAAAGAAAAATTGAAAGACAATATTTTTGTCTTTCCAAAAATAACTCAAAATGGAAAAAATTATCAAAGCTCTTAAGAAAATCCTTTCACTTTCAAAAACTTGAAGCTACAAAACAAATTTCCTCCAAAAGAAATCTACAAATTTTTTAACAAGCATTCAAAACTACAAAACTAATTCTGAGATCTACAAGTTTTAACAATCTAATTGAATAAAAGCTTCAAGATTTTTTGAAGAATGTTTTACTTAGTTATTCAGCAAAATAAGGACCTATTCGTTCAGAATAAAAAACAGATAAAAAACACTCAAAAAATGTTTTTATAAAAATGAAATTCAAAAACCTATAAAAAAGTTTCTTTTCGAAGATTTGCAAAGAAACAGGTAGCTCTATTTCTCAATAAAGGATGATTTCACAGTCAGGTCAGATTCAACAAAAGACAAAAGACCAATGTAATCTCAGGTACTTCAAATAGTCAATGCTTCGAATCGCTACAAAGACCAAGTGAAAAAATGATCCAAAACGCAAAACTTCTAGAAAATCATCAAAACACCAATACTGCTAAGATTCATTCATAGAAAGCTTTTGACAGAAACAATCATCAATCTGGGCAGAAACCAAAAACTTTAAATAAAAATAAAGATAAACTAAAGAGAGAAATCTAGAGTTTTTCAAAATTTTAACAGGGTCCGCAGGCTTGCAGAAGTAACAGGTGTTGTACCGCACTGTTTACTTAAGCAAAAATGCGAAAATGCCCGCACTGTGCAAAGAAGGCAAAGTGCGGTCCCAGGAAAACTTAGAGAAAAACATAAAAGATCTCAAAATTTTCAAAAACAGAGAAAACCTAAGCTACCCAAGTAGATGTTTATCAATCAAAAACTAGGAAAAGCGTTTCCTCAAATCAAAATAAAAGAGAACCAAAAACAACAAGTTCTTTCCCCAGTGGAGTCGCCAATTTGTTGTGTGGATTAATCTGTCTTGCAGACAAGACCGATCTCCCTAGTACTAAAAGTATCTAGCAACAAACAGCCAAATAAACTAATCTTTCTCTAAGCATATATGATCTACGAAAAGCTCTATAGAGGTGTAAAAGACTTACCGTATGTCCAGAGCTTGTTTGAAGTCGTTGTTGTCCCTCACGTGCTTGAAGGAGTTTTCCTCATAAACCTGCAGTCAAAAACAAGCAAAATATTACATAGCACCTGTATAGAAATCATCATAAACCATGCTTATCATAGTGATCAAGGAATCTATGAAATAAACCATCAACTGAAAGCTTATTGAGAAAAATGAGTATATTTGTATTAATTTCAAAAGAAGGAAAACCTTACAACCTAAGCCTTGATGTTGCACAGGCCTTCCTGGGGTCCGAAGCAGGAGTCTCCTTTACTTTGATAAGCTCTGCACTCCTCCAACCAAGACGAATAGAGGTATGTAATCTCTCCTCACAAAAGTGTTAGTTAACTGAGTCTGAATCTCAATAGCACTTAACTTAAAATATTCCAAAGCTTGAACTCCCTTTGAGGCTACCCAATGCCTCTTTTTATAGTGGAAAAGAGGAGGTTTTCTGTTCCAACTATGAAGGGATAGAATCCTCCTTCAAAGGGATAAGCTCCTCACATCAAGGGGTTAGCTCCATAAGGTAAGGGATACGTGCACCTCATAAGAGCAGTTTTGCCACCACAAGATTCTTTCTAGAGGCTTCTAGAATTTACTTTTATTGAGCTTTTTGGAATTTACTTGCACCTTTTTTATCTTATAGGGGTCTGCACCTTTAACACAGATAAAGTGCATTCAGGTACGCAAGAGGGCTGAACATTAGGTGCGGGACCACAAGCAAGATAGAGAGAAAGTGCGACACCAAAGTTTAGGAGATTTTTAGGAACTTTTCTCTGATTTTCAAGGCTTGACATGAGGAACTGATATGTTAGACTTGCAAAGGGAGAAGTATGAGTAATAATGAGCTCATACACATAGTAGAATGTCAGGATGACAATTTTCAGTGTAACAGGATTACTGTCTACGGATTGGAAAATATGTGCCTGAGCTAAAGCAATTTTTTTGTAAATTCTTCTCGTCACTGGGACATGATAAATAACACTGCCACAGTTATGATTTGATGATTGACAAAGCTGAGCTATATAGAATGCATGTTGGACTTAACTCACCAACATCATCGTCTGGGCATGGTGGATTCCAGACTAGAGGGCGAGGAAGAGGAGGAGGAGTTGGTCGATAAAGGGGACAACTCATCTGCTACAAATTTGGAGATGAAGGCCTTTATGCACGCGACTTTCCAAATCTAGCATGAAAATCATGCAGGTAATGTAGGCATTTTGAACATGTAATTGAAAATTGTCATGTTTTGATTGCTAAGATGCAAGAAAAGAAACATAGAATCCCACACAAAATATTCAGATGGTCAGGGCAGAGTTGCACGACAAAGATCTTAGCATGAATGTTTTCACTAGGAGTGGTGCAGCCACTGGTGAGGACAAAGGAAAGAATCCAAATGCTGATCTCTGGATCCAAAAGGAGCCTGAGAAAAAGGATGGATTCAATTCACAATGCGAAAAAGACACTTTTGTAGAGGCAAGGAAGGGGTTTGCAGAAGAAAGCCCATTGATATTAAATAAACCTATGGATGTGGTCAAAGTAGATGAAAAAATAAATCCATTCTTACAAGCTTGTATCAAACTATTGCGCAATAAAAAGGCAGCTGAGAACCTCCAAGAATTGATATATAACTGGGAGGGAAAAGAACATCCCCGGATGGAGCAAAATGCTATCAATAAAATGTATAAGAAAAATAATAAAAGAAGAACCAGATGGGAGATACGCCTGACTACTCAGATTGGTGCCTATGAGATGGATCAGGTCATTCTGGATCTAGGATTTGACGTGAATGTCTTATCGAAGCAAACTTGTCAGTGCATGGGAGAACTGAATTTGGAATGGTATACTATTCAGCTGTGCATGGCCAACCAGAAAAAGCTCATTCCATTAGGAAGAATCTCGCAGGTTGTAGTATATATTGAAGGGGTAAAGGTGCTCGTAGATTTTGAAGTCATATAGATTGTGGATGAAACTAATCCCTATCTTGCGTTGTTGGGTTTATATTGGGCTATTGATATGGATGGAATCATTAATCTTAAGCGAAGGAGTATGGTATTTGAGAATAATGGAACTAGAGTTGTATTTCCCCTAGATCCTGTAGAAGGTACAAGATATATAGATCCGATATGCGTAGATGACGATGTCAACCATATCTATAAGATGATTGCACGAGATGATGATTGGATAAACCTGACAACTGATGGAAGAAATAATCTACAGAAAAAAGACAGCTTTTGCTTCTCGTGACATCGATGAATAACCGGACACCGACAGAACCAGCTACATGAAGTATCTACACTGTGATGCAATCAAGTGACTAGATCCCTTCGCTGCATATCATGATAGGTACGAGAGTTGTCGTATTATGATGGTTTAACTAATGTTAGCATTTTTTAGGAGAACTTTTAGGCCTTTAGGAGAACTTGAAAGGACTGTTCCAAAAGAACATAGATTCCTTGCACTTGATATCACACTACGCTCTACCTCAACGCAATGGTGGGAGATTCACAAAGGAAACTTCTACAACTGGGAAGAATCCACCCGAATGATGAGACTGCACTTCAAGTGTCCAACTACCAGAATGGAAGATACTTACTCCGGAAAAGGTGACCCCCGCAGACATCTGGCTAAATGGATTGAAGTGTGGGGCACAAAGCCAAGACAAGAATGGGTGCACATGTTCATCCATACTTTGGGAAATTTGCCTACGGATCAGTACCTGGAAATCGAGTTGCGCGGAGGAACCAATGAATGGAGTACGCTGATGAAATTTTTTATTTTAACCTTTAGCTTTGAAAGTGGATTCAATTGCTTGGGTAAAGCACTACAGGGTATTCAAGATGTCATCTTTGACACAATGAAACCGAAGGTAGAGCACGCCTCGCCAGCACGAGATGCGCATATGAGGGATATTGTCAATTGCAGAAATTTGACACTTGAAGAGAATGAAGAAAATCCAAGGAATATCAAAATCCATGAATCTAAGGGACAACGTGCGGTTTCTGGAGAAAATGATATCACATTATGAGGATACAAAGAGCAACGCATTCTTTAGCCAATTAATAAATATCAAACAAAAAGGTTCAATGGCAAAGTACATTGAGGACTTTCAAAAATTGAATATAAGGGTAAATGATATTCAAGAGGAGCATAGGATTTCTCTATTCATAGGTACTTTAAATGATAACATCCAACAAGAGGTTCACCTTTGAGAACCTGATTCATCGGAGAAGGAATTCAGGTTGGCATGAAAAATTGAACGCAATATTATGGTAAAAAAGGAAGCCTAACTCTCACAACTATAAAGATGGAAGTGTTTCTTGTCCTAGCCTTACAAAACCTACAAGGTTGACACCACAAAAATTGGAAGAAATAAGAGAAAAATGGATTTTCTATAGTTGTGATAGAAAATACACTAAAGGTCATAAGTGTGTCGTGAAGAAATTATTTTACATAGATTGTGAAGTGGAGGGAGAAAATGAAAAGTAAAATTCAAAAGAAGAGGATACACACCAGGAACTATCCCCAGAGAGAGAAGAAAAGAATCCAACCATATATTATAATTCATTGGTAGGAATTACCACTCCTCAAACTCTCAAGAGAGAAGGACATATCAAGAAGAAAAAGGTAATAATGTTGATTGATTCAGGTAGTACCCATAATTTTATTCGGGCCTCTCGTGCCATGAATTGAAGTGCTTCCTATATCCAACACCAGAGTGTCAAGTAATGGTTGAAAATGGAGGAACTATAAATTTATTTGGAAAGTTCCATAATATCAAGCTATCCATGGGATAATATGTATTTAATATTCCAATGCTTTTCATTCTAGTGGCTGGTGCCAATTTTGTAATAGGAGTCCAATGTTGTACTAGGAGTCCAATGGTTATAATCTTTGGGTACAATACATTTTAATTTTGAAGAACTTTTATTGAATTTTTTTAAGGAAGGAAAGGAAGTTGAATTAAGGGGTATTTCAGGGAAACCAAGAAATATAAGCATATCTAATGGCACCAGAAATCTTCTAAAGAAAGAAAAATAGGGTGTAATTGAACAATTATGCTCATTAGAGGTTCAAACATCGAAATCATCTATTTCCCCAGATCTCCAAAAAGTATTGGACAATCATTCCAAGGTATTTGAAACTCCAAAATTCCTCCCACCTATTCGTGATCATGATCATGCTATTCAATTGATTCGAGGAATTGTTCCTCCAAACATCAGGCCTTACAAATATCCTTATGCCCAAAAGAGTGAAATTAAACGTATGGTTGCATAAATTCTAGAGGCTGGTATAATTCAACCTAGTCAAAGTTCTTTCTCTACTCCAGTAGTATTGGTTCATAAGAAGGATGGATCATTCTGCATGTGTCTAGATTATAGGGAGCTCAACAAGCTCACTATTAAAGCTAAATTTCCCATTCCTGTCATTAATGAATTATTGGATGAATTACATGGAGAAATTTACTTCACCAAGTTTGATATTCGCTCAAGATAGTATCAAATAAGAATGAAGAATGAAGACATTCAGAAAAAAAAATTAGAACTCATGAGGATCATTATGAATTTTTGGTCATTCCTTTTGGCCTTATCCATCCACCTTCTACATTTCAAGGTTTGATGAATTTCATTTTGAAACCATTCCTTAGACAAAATGTGTTAGTATTTTTTGATGATATACTAATCTACAACAAGTCTTGGAAGGATTATGTTCAACATGTTGAAAGGGTGCTCAAAATATTGGAGTAGAAACAAGTAAATGAAAAAACATCCAAATGTTTCTTTGGAGTACAGGAGGTGGAATATCTCAGTCATATTGTATCTCATGAGGGTGTTAAGGTAGATCCTAAAAAAATTAAAGCCATTAAGGAATGGAAAATCCCCACAACCATAAATCATTTGCGAGGATTTCTCAGGTTGGCACAATATTATCACAAGTTTGTTAAGGGTTATGGGAGAATAGAAGCAATTCTAATAACATTACTAAAGAAAGATGCATTTTCTTAGACTCCAGAGGAAGCTAAGGCCTTTGAACATCTTAAAGAAGAAATGTGCCAAGCACCGGTCTTTGCTATGCCAGACTTCACAAAAACCTTTATTGTGGAATGTGATGCCTCAAATGGAATTGGTGTTGTATTAATGCAAGAAGCAAGACCCATTTCTTTTGAAAGCTGTCCAATCAGAGGAAATTATTTACACAAACCTATTTATGAGAAGGAAAGGTTGCCAATACTACATGCACTTAAGAAATGGTGACCGTACCTAATGGGAAGAAACTTCAATGCAAAAACATATCATGATAGTCTTAAATACTTTTTAGAAAAAATATTATCTTTAGAAGAGCAGCAAAAATGGGTCAAAAAAATGTTGGGTTATGACTCTGAAATCACCTACAAAAAGGGAAAGCAAAATGTTGTTGCAGATGCACTCTTAATAAAGGATGAGGATCTGGAAGAATTTATTTGTGCTATTTCTATTATCCAACCATATTGGATAACCAAAGCAAGGGATGGATGGAATAATGGTGAAGAAGTGTTGTCACTCATTCAAAAGTTGCAGCAACATCCCAATACATCTGATACATTTAGCTGCAAAAATTATTCATTATGGTACAAAGATAACTTATACCTTTGTAAGAATTCCCAACTCAAAAAAAATATTCTTTTGGAATTTCACACCTCTCCATGATTTTTAAAAACTTACCACAGGGTTAAGAAGGATTTTTTTGGGATGGCCTTAAATCTGATATTCAAAAGTTTGTTGCGAAATTTTTGGTTTTCCAACAATATAAATTGAGACAATTAAGATCTCGGATTTGTTACAACCCTTATCAACATTGGGAGGATGTTTCAATGGATTTTATCACAGGTTTACCCAAGTTCGAAGGAAAGAGTGTCATCATGGTGGTAGTTGATAGAATTACCAAGTATGCACACTTGTGTGAATTATATCATCCATTTAAAGGGAGTACATTTTGTACTGCATTTATGGAAACAATTCAAAAGCTACATGGAAACCAAAATATTATTGTAAGCAACAGAGATCCCATTTTCACTGGAAAGTTTTGGACATAATTATTTTCTTGTCTGGGTACTCAATCAACTCATAGCTCATGTTATCAACCTCAATCTGATGGGAAAACTGATATAGTGAACAATTTTTTGGAAGTATATCTTCGTTTCTTTGTATATGATAAATAGGCACAATGGGTCAAGTGGTTACCTCTGGCTCAATGGTGGTATAACACTTCCATACTACAAAAAATGACCCCATTTATGGCACTTTATGGATATCATCCATCGTCCATCACATCATCTTTAAGAGAAAATTCTAAGGTTCAAGAAGTGGAAGATCACATCGAGCATCGACAACAAGTTCTCCAAACCTTAAAGGATAACCTCAGTTTGCCGTAGAATCCAATGAAACAACAGACAAATCAAGATTGCAACGAAATTATTTTTGATGTAGGTGACTGGGTATTTTTATGGCTACAACCATAGAAAAAAATGTTCCTCAAGCAAGCTAAGAAGGATAATAAACTATCACCAAAGTATTATGGTCCTTACAAGGTGTTCCAAAAGATTGGTGATATGAAATACAAATTGGATCTTCTTGCGTCTTCCCGAGTGCACCCGGTTTTCCATGTTTTATGATTAAATAAGGTTATAGGTGACACGCTCTCAGTTCAAAAATTATTTCTAGAACTTGAAGAGGAAGGAAAAATCATATTGGAACCTGAAGTATTCATGGAAATAAGAACTCAACATCTACATAATCTATCAATTTCAGAGTATCTCATCAAGTGGAAGAACTTACCCGCTGAAGATTCCACATGAGAGGATGAGAATTTTATAGAGAAGCATCCAAAAATACTCAAGTGTTGAGGAAAACAATTTTTGGAAGGAGAGGGGCATGTTAGGTCCATACAATACTAGTGTATCCCCTATTTTATTGTTAGTGTACTCCCCTTATTGTTATTTTTTGTGGCCATGTAGTCTTGTAGTCCTTGAAAATTGTTTTGGAATTTCACACCTCTCCCTTAGGAGGGAACTCATGATTTTTAAAAACTTACCACAGGGTTAAGAAGGAATTTTTTTGGGATGGCCTTAAATATGATATTCAAAATTTTGTGGCAGAATTTTTGGTTTGCCAACAAAATAAAGTTGAGACAATTAAGACCCCAGTTTTTTTACAACCCTTATCAACGTTGGGAGGAGGTTTCAATGGATTTTATCACAGGTTTACCCAAGTCCGAAGGAAAGAGTGTCATCATGGTGGTAGTTGATAGACTTACCAAGTATGCACACTTTTTTGCATTATCTCATTCATTTAAAGCAAGTACAGTTGCTACTACATTTATTGAAGCAATTCAAAAGCTACATGGAAACCCAAATATTATTGTAAGTGACAGAGATCCTGTTTTCACTGGAAAGTTTTGGACATAATTATTTTCTTGTTTGGGTACTGAATTAGCTCATAACTCATGTTATCAACCTCAATCTGATGGGAAAACTGAGATAGTGAACAAATGTTTGGAATGATATCTTTGTTTCTTTGTATATGATAAACAGGCACAATGGGTCAAGTGGTTACCTCTGGCTCAATGGTGGTATAACACTTCCACAGTACAAAAAAAATATCCCCATTTATGGCACTTTATGGATATCATCCATCGTCCATCACATCATCTTTAAGAGAAAATTCTAAGGTTCAAGCAGTGGAAGATCACATCGAGCATAAACAACAAGTTCTCTCCAACTCCTAAAGGATAACCTGAGTTTAGCGCAAAATCCAATGAAACAACAGATAAATCAAGATTGTAGCGAAAGTATTTTTGATGTAGGTGACTAGGTATTTTTACGGCCACAACCATACAAAAAAATGTCCCTCAAGCAAGCTAAGAAGGATAATAAATTATCACCAAAGTATTATGGTCCTTACAAGGTGTTGCAAAAGATTGGTACTATGGCATACAAATTGGAGCTTCCTGCATCTTCCTAAGTGCACCCAGTTTTCCATGTTTGATGATTAAATAAGGTTATAGGTGACATGCTCCCAGTTCAAACAATATTTCTAGAACTTGAAGAGGAAGGAAAAATCATATTGGAACTTGAAGTAGTCACAAAAATAAGAACTCGACATCTATAGAATCGTTCAATTTCAGAGTATCTCATCAAGTGGAAGAACTTACCCGTTGAAGATTCGACATGGGAGTATGACAATTTTATAGAGAAGCATTCAAAACTACTCAAGTGTTGAGGACAACACTTTTTTAAAGGAGAGGGGCATGTTGGGTCCCTATAATACTAGTGTATCCCCTTATTGTTATTGTTAGTGTAGCCCTCGAAGAGGATAATTTTTAAGTCATTGATCTATCTTTTCTTCTATTTTGTGAGTTGGCTGCATAACAATATATAAATGTATTCAAAAGAAGCACTAAAAGTACACTAAAAGGGAAAATTGATGTTGCAAGCCAAGGGAAAGTTGCAAAGCAAACAGGAATGTGACAACACACAATTACCAATTAGAAATTATCACCATGTTAAAGGATATAGGAATATTGAGGTAAGTCATCTTAATATACCAACATCTTAGCACTATGAATTCTTACTTATTACTATTTGTGATATTTGCTTCTTATTTCATTAAAGTGTATTTGTCTTGATGTTTAATTAAAGGTCGTGTGTGCTTGCAAGATTATTGTTGCAGAGCAGTTGTTCACTTTACTTCGTGGATGCATGACCCAAGTCAATAACAACTATGGAATAACTCAAGCAGCCAAGGCGACCTTACAATCTCACAAAGACATCAACAATGTTCATCAAGATCAATATATTTCTCTCATGATACTTTGTCAAAGAATATTACACCTCATCCTATTATTTTTTAAATATATCGTTATTCAGGGGAACACCATCTTTATTGAGAAGAAGCCAAGCTTATCAAAAGAGAAGACCAATTTTATAAAGAAAAAATAAATAAACAATTGAAATTGAAAAAAGGAAAAACAACCTGAAAAGTGACGATGGTTTAAATCTAAGCAACACTTGGAAACCATTAATTAAATCACATCTTTAACTAATTATATGGTTTATCAAAATAAATTTAGGGTTAATTTAATAATTAATTAAAATAAATTTTAATATATAATAATAATAATAATAATAATAATAATAATAATAATAATAATTTATCCTAAATTTAGTAATTAACTAAATAATTCATTAAAATAAATCTAGGACTAATTTGACAATTAATTAATAATTTAATTCATTAAAATAAAATTTTAAGTTAAATTTAAATAACATAGATCAAAATTTTTGAATCATTCCAACCAACCCAATCTATCAAACATCCTTTTTTACCCTTACATACATTTATATACTATGATCTTAACTATTTGAATCAGGTCAATCTTCTCAAGAAAGATGGTGTTCCCTCAAGATGGACTCATTTCAGTAGTCCAAAAAGTTGGATTATATAAAACTCTTCAACATTTTATTCCACACTATTTCAAAGCTATCTCCACATGTATGGACTCTTTATTAAAAATATCATTATTTTCATAAATGATAAATATTGAAATTATAGAAAAGAACAAAAAAAAAGAGTCAAAGGTCCTAAGGAAGTTGAAAGGTCATAGGAGAAGGTGAAAGGTTACCTTTCTCATTTCTATAAATGTAACCTCGTGCCTCATTCAATGGGGCTTTTAACACTTAAGCTATGCTAGTCGTATGATTTTTATCTTGTGCTTGAGGAGCTGAAAGCCTTCACTCTTGGTAGCCTATAGGTGGAGGGATTGTGAGACTAGTGCTATGTTATGAAGATGATATGAAGTGCTCTCATCCCACGACTGGGTTTTGAGGAGCTTTTGTACATGTATTTGAATGAATGACAATATTAATGAGTAAATTTTATGTTCCTACATTAATTTATGTGCATTCCTTTGTTGTTATATTGGCTATCCAGTATTCCAATTATGTATGTGTGTGGTTTACTCATTGGTTCCATGTCAATGAACTAATCCGTTTCATGAAACTTCTTTGTAGGCGTTGAATCTTTTCTTTTCATTCAATGTTAATGTTAGCAATTGATTGTGAACTAATTTGCAGTTGATTGCTAACACTTTTCCTTTGTGCATGTCTTATTTAGTTTCAACTATCTGATGCTTCCCTAAAGCATGATGTTTCTCATGATGTTGTTGTTATGTTCTTATATCATGTTCTATAAGCCATCAATGGAGAGTTGATCTCGCTCTTATCCTTCTAACATATTACACTTGAACTCACACTTAACTTTACATTTGAATCCAAGAGCAAACACATATACAATGGCAGTCAGGCTGATATCCGGATGGGGCTCCTATCCCAAATGGTGTGAGGCCTAATTGAGACTTCATACTGAAGAGACCCCTTAGTGATGGCGGATTTTCCATCACTATCAACATATTGGTAGAAATGCAAGAATCGATTAATATATTCAAATTCAAAATATATAAAGTGTAAATGTGAATATTATTGGTAAAAAGAATAGATTTTCTAACATTAAATAATTAAGCTATAACTATTAATGGTTTTTAAATTATAGATTATCATGTTTTATGATTTTTTTTATTATAGATTATGATGATTATTTTTAAATGAGAAGATTATTGCATATTATTTTCACAACGATACGAAGTTATCTAAAATCACTTATTAAAATTATTAAATAAGTTTAAAGATGCATTTCCCTTTTAAAATAAGAAATTTTCAAATCCAAAAGAAGTGTTGAACAAATAAAGTCGATTGATGAGTTTTGCCCAATATAATCTAGGGGTTTAGATGGAAAGATAGATTCAATCACCGAGATAATCGACTCGCTAGTTTGCCCGAGGTGATCTAATTCATTTAGATAGACATAATAGAGAGATTCAATTACCCACATGCGTTTGACTGATTCCATTCGATGGCCTTTTTAAAGATCATAACTCGAAAAATCTATGCTGCCGTTGTTTTACCACCATGAAATTATGTCCAAAATGGGGTGCTTCTGCTGGATTTGCAAGGTGATAATGGCTGTCTCCAGTGGTTTACCAGTGGTTTAAGGAATTTGTTGTAATCTTAACAGCGTGTTAAGCAGTATAACATGTTACAATGAGTGATATACTCGCCATAAAATTTGAATTAGAATTATGTTTTAGGATAATCACACTTTCCATACTCACTTACTATGGCAGCACATGCTAAAAAGTGTTTTTTTAAGCCTGTGTGGCAGTATGAACACAATCATTTATAATGTTTCAATAGCTTTGAGGCTACAAAAATTAGATTTGATTTAAATCTTTCCACTGACCATGTCACTAGTTTGACAAGGATGTGGATAGTATCGCTAGGAAAAATATTTCATTTTTCACGAGGACTTGAGTCTCTCGTCACAATTACGTACTTCAACTATGTATTTGATACGTAAAGCTAAAACGCCATTACCTGCAATTATTGAGACTGCCCAATCAATGAGTAAACAGAGATTATGGCAGATATTGACAACGCAACATCAATTCGGTGAAAGATCTCCATTGCAACCCATTGAAAGATAAAGCTGCAAACAACTTTATTGCGAAGGTTCAGCTGTCTTTTCACATGGTGTTCTGACCGTCCCAAAAGCAAAATGAATGTCCCAAAAGACATGCAAGTTGTTAAGGTGTTGTCTGTCTAAATATATGTCTATTTTGTATAGCAAAAAATTGTTAGAATTAGGTCTGACCGTAAGAGTATGAGTATTTGAATTGTATTTTGATAATGTTTAGCACTATCAAAAATATGAAAGACATTCATAACCTTAAACTTTAACAACTATAATTCAAATTTTCCAAAATCTACTAAATTTTATTAAAAATCATACCGAAATTTCAATTATTTTTATGACACTTGTTAACAGATACATGCCACCAATAAATCAGAATACTATTTTTAAACACATTATTGTACAATCTATTTTTAAACCCATTATTGTACAATCATAAAAGAAAGCAATCGTTCATACCTGAAGACACCTTCGTGTTTTAGAGATGATATCGTACATACTTGAAACAAAAGGACCTTTATGTGCAATTAGTTACTGCACAAACTATGAGGAAACAAAGATAGTGTGGTCTCGAACTGTCTCCATAACTTCTTGTACGTGAATATAGGTGGCTATGAAATTGACATGTTAACAGTTATTGTTATCAAAATTTTCAAACGATAGATTTGAAATTTCACTAATTAAGTTAGGGATTAAAGTAGAGAGTAGTCTTAAAATTATTTATAAATTAGTTTTGAAAATAATGGAAATTTAGGTAAGAATATGACAAAATTTGGTAGAAATTTCTGAAAATATAGGTTATAGTTGTCAAACTTTAGGAATTTGGGTGTTTTTGAGAGTGTTGAATCTATTTCCATCATTAAAAAAACTATTCAAACATTCTAGCATTTTGATTTTTTGAAATGTTTTTAGCCAGAAAACTATTATAGAAATGATTATGTGGCGTCTATAACCAACAACACCTCTCAAAGTAATTATATCTGATATTAATAACATTATAATTTATAGTGTATGCAGTTATTTTACCTGATGATCTTTTGGTTTTATCATAGATTTTTATTGAATTTCATTTTATTCAAAACTTGAATTAAAAAATTGTAGTTTTGATTGGTTAGAGTTTACATAATCTAAAAACTCTGGATTTTTTTTTTTATAAGTTTTTCAAAGTAATAATCTATTCATATATTAAAAAACAAAAATACTTTAGTTATCTTAGTAGACTACACTAAAATATATAACTTGGCCAAAGTGACATCATTGGTTACTACCAACTATTCATTGAAAAAAATTAAATAAAATTAAATGGTGCCCTAACTCCTAAATACTCTGATATAGCATTTTCAATTTCCCATAATCAATTTAACGTTGCTTTGCTCAGTACTAAATTTCATTTTAAGGATGTGGATAGTATCGCTAGGAAATATATTTCATTATTCAGGATGACTTCAGTCTCTCGTCACAATAATGTTAACTTATGTTATCAGATACCAAACAAAATTTATAAATAGAGATGAATGTCAATACATTATAGTACAATTTTAAATACTATTATAAAGTGAAGCTGTCGTCCATAACTGAAGATACATAACTGCATAACTGAAGCAAAAGCAACTTTCTGCTCAATTACTCGCTGCCGCCCAAACTATGAGGAAACAGTAATAGGTGTGGTCCCTTCTGCCGGGCGTGGAATTTGACCATTTGTATAATCGATTTTACATGTAAAACCATGTTTTATTGTGGATGTGAAATTGGCATGTTAACAATTACAAGCATCGAAATTTTAAAACAATATATTTGTCATTTGACTATTTAGGTTATATATATTAAATTCTAGTAAAGGTATTGTATTGAATATTAATAGTATAATTTACAAGTAAGGTATATATATATATATATATATATATATATATATATATATATATATATATATATATATATATATATATATAAAGTTTAGTAGTACCTTTTATTTTTTGTTCACTTTATTTTCATCAACATGTTCAAATACATCATCTCGGGGAAGGGAATTGAACCTATGATAAGTGCTATAACAACCAATCTCATCACTATTTAACCAAGACCCACGGACTAATCTAAGTATTTATTTAAATAAGTGAATTTTTAGTTTTTTTTTGCTTTTTTTCTTCTTTTGTTTTTGGTGATTTTTTTTTTATGGATAGATTTTAGAAAATTATAGTTTTAATTTGTTAGAGTTTACACAATCTGAATTCTCTAGAGTTTTTTCAAGCTAACAAACCTATTGATACTTTCAAATATGCATTACTCACCTCGTTAGACAACAATATAATGCATGCACTAGTAGAAAATGATGAAATTAGTGACTAGGTGACCAAAAAAATTAGTCACCACATTTATTTCAATTGAATTACTACTAAATTTGAGCAATTTTAAGTGACCGAACTAAAAATGACTAACTTAAACGACTAATTTAGTCTAGGAATAATATATACAACTAGATAATAAGTGACTAAACTAAAAAAAACTAACTTAAATGCCCTCCGCCCAGCCAGGGGTGATTCTCGGAGTTATACTCCGCCCAGTCGAGGGCTAGAGGCAGGCCGAGCGGTGCTGTCGAGGGCTGCCCAACCTACCTCCAGCCTCTGGATGGGTGGAGGTAGGCTACGTAGCCCTCGATGCCACCACCCGGCTGGCCCCCAACCCCCAGCTAGGTGGAGGGAGATTTTCGGAATCACCCTCCGCCCGACCAAGGGTCGGAGGCTGGTCGGGCAGCACCGTCGAGGGCTGCCCAACCTACCTCCGGCCCCCGGCTGGGCAGAGGGCGATTCCGAGAATCGCCCTCCACCCGGTCGTGGGTTGGAGGCAAATTGGGCATCCCTCGATGGCATTGCCCAGCCTGCCTCCAGCCCCTGGTTGGGCAGATAGTGATTCCAAGAATCACTCCCTGCTGGGCAGAGGGCGATTCCGAGAATCACCCCCGGCTGGGCAGAGGGCGATTTCGAGAATCACCCTCCACCCAGCCGGGGGTCATTCTCGAAATCACCCTCCGCCTAGCCGGGGGCCAGAGGCAGGCCGGGCAGCACCGTCGAGGGTTGTCCGGCCTGCCTATGCCTAACCGAGGGTGATTCTCGGAATCGCCCTCTGCCTAGCCGGGGGTGATTCTCGGAATCACCCTCCGTCCAACCGGGGGTGATTCTCGGAATCACCCTCTACCCAGCCGGGGGTGATTCTCGGAATCGCCCTCCGCCCAACCGGGGGTGATTCTCGGAATCGCCCTCCGCCCAGCCGAGGGTGATTCTCGGAATCTCCCTCTGCCCAGTCGAGGGTGATTCTCGGAATTTCCATCTACCTAACCGGGGGTGATTCTCAGAATCGCCTTCCGCCTAGCCGGAGGTCGGAGGCAAGCCAGGTAGCACCGTCGAGGGCTGCTTCGCTTGGCTCCAATCTGCGGCTGAGTGGAGGGTTATTATCGGAATCACCCTCTGCCCAAATGGGGGCCGGAGGCAGGTCGGACAGCTCTCGACGGTGCCGCCTGGCTGGCTTCCGGCCCCCGGCCGGGTGGAGGGTGATTCCGAGAATCTCTCTCTGCTCAGCGGGGGGCCAGAAGTTAGCCGGGTGGCGCCATCGAGGGCTGTCCATCCTGCCTCCACCTAGACGAGGGCCGGAGGCAGGTTGGGCAACCCTCGATGGCACCACCCGACCTCCATCCGGCCCCTAGCTGGGCAGAGGGTGATTCTGAGAATCACCCCTGGCTGGGTGGAGGGAGATTTCGAGAATCACCCCTGGTTGGGCGGAGGGCGATTTCGAGAATCACCCCTGATTGGCTGGAGGGCAATTTCAAGAATCACCCCCGGCTGGGCAGAGGGAAATTTCGATAATCACCCCCGGTTTGGCGGAGGGCGATTTCGATAATCACCCCCGGTTGGGCAGAGGGCGATTTCGAGATCACCTTTGGTTGGGCAGAGGATGATTTCGAGAATCACCCCCGGCTGGGCCTCAAGAATTACCCTCCACCCAGTTGGGGGTGATTCTTGGAATCACCCTCCGCCCAGCCAGGGGCCAAAGGCCAATCGGGCGGCGCCGTTGAGGGCTGCCCAGCCTGCCTCCAGTCCCTGGCGGGCGAGAAATTTATTTTTTTATTTTTTTCAAACACAAACTATTTTTTATTTTATTTTTATTTTTTTAAAACAAAAACTATTATAATAAAAAAATGTATTGTTTAATATAAAAAACAAAAAACTATTCAATTAAAATTTTAAATAAAAAACAATAAAAACAAATTAAAAAATATGTTTTAAAAAATAAACAAACATATATTAAAAAAAAATATTTTTTAATTTTAATTTTTTTTAAATTAAAACAATTATCATTTAAAAAAAAAATTAAAATATGTTTTAAAATATAAACAAACATACATAAGAAGATTTTAATTTTTAATTTTTAATTTTCTTAAAACTAAAACAATTATAATTTAAAATATAGAAAAACAATATAAAAATATAAAAATATGTTTTTATATATAAATAAACAAATATATGAATAATAAAATTTTCATTTACTTGTTCATTTTTAAAAATTGTTCAAGTCGTATAATTTCTCCATAATTTCATGGTTCAAGTATCTTGAAAACTTAAGATTTAAAAAATTGAGATTTACAACTTGTCATTAAGGTTTTTATGCGCTGCGAAATTTTATTTTTAATGTTATGGTTGAAAATAATTACAATTTTAGGGTTGTTTAGAGTCAAGATATTTTATGTTTAACAACATGGATAAAAATTGTTCAAAATGATAAGCCTTTCAGACGTGATTTTGTTTATATTTAACATCATCTATCAACAAATTTAGAGTTTTACAATTTTTCAATGTCCTAATAAGTTTTCTTTAATTCCATTGCTACAATGTGTCAAAAGTGTGACACAATGGTTTTTTTTTTTAATTCCAGCATCAACTCGTTTTGTTTTGAGGGTGGTTTTTCAATCATTTTTTCAAGAAACAATTTCGTTTTTAGCATAATTTCATAAAAAGGTGAAATTTGACCTTGAGAAAAAAACAAATGCATTCTGGAATACACAGTTTTAGTTTTTGGGGCGTTTTTTCATGTTTTTTGTCTTTTTGGGCTAGAGTTCCCGTTTTGAGGTAATAGTTCCCGTTTCATCGGTAACATTGTTGTTACTAATTTTTAGGTTTCAACTATTTTTTTTAATGTCTTTTCCACAAAACATTCCTAATATTTCCACTTCATAAAGATTCAGCTTGGGATTTAATACATTGTCGATGTCCCTTCTATCCTTTAGGATTCAAAGTTACACTATTCATCTATATTCACCGTAAACTATACTTGTCTATGGTATTATTTCATGATATCAAATATCTAAATTTGCAGTAAACATATAACGTTTTGAGTGGCCACTCTACCCATTAGAAGTTGTACAATGAAGTGAGAAGAGAGTGCCCAGCTAAGGGAATAGATAGGAAAGAAAAGTAGTAATTGAAAGGAAGGGAAAAACAACCATTGGGGAATTGATAAGGGGAGGAAAAATTAGGGGAAGACGAGAAGACAACAATGATATATTAAATATGTGAAAATATTTCATCTAAAATATTTTTTTTAAGATGAAAAATTTAAAAAAGAATGGAAAAAAAGGGAGGGATATAAATATGATAAAATAATTAACTAAATTAAATTAAATTGAGATTGGAGAGGAGAAGAAAATAAATTAGTGAAATGAATAGATGAATTAAAACGAAGATGAAAATTCATAGAGAGGAGAAGAGAACAGAAAATAGAAAAGAACTGATAAAGTATAACAAAAATATATGATTCAATAAAAGGGAAAGTGAAGGGTTAAGAAAGCCACAAACAATGAAAGAAAGGGTTATTGTTTGAGGTAGGGATTATCGATTCTCAAGACTTACTAAGTTTATAGCCACCTTCTAGATTGAAGTTACAACAAGGGTAAGCAATCAATAAAAAGGGATATCCTATTTTTAGAACTTAATGAAAGATGTTGGAAGCCATCACTTCATACTCTAAAGGTATTCCTCAAGGGAACAACTTGGTGGAAACTGGTTGTGGAATCATATAATTATTTCCACATAAGAAAATTATGGGAATCATTTAAATTTTGATTTAAGTATGATGGATATAAGGAAGGAAACATTGGTGATGAACTAATGAAATTGAATAATAAAGAAGGTCATTTCAAGGGCTCTAAAAGGTATGACAACATTGGATTAAGAATTGAATCCATAACAAAATTGATCAATTGGAGGGAAATAAATTATATGATTAGAGGAATCGTAACAACATTTCCAAGTGTAACAATTTTATGCATTTACCAGAGGCAGAAAAGAAACCATGATGACTCAAGGTGAGAAATAAAGACCAATTTGATAATATTTCCATCTTTGTAGCTAGTAGACATGGAATATTAGGAAATTGAGGCCATCGGAAAAAGTAAAAAAGAAATCTATAAATATTTAGTATGAGGAAGTGAAGGGGTGATTCTATCGAGAAGCTATTTCTCTTCAATATATTGATGAGTGGATTAATCAACGTGATTGGTAAGGGTCAAGGGATGACCTATATAATTTAAGAGTGTCATGGTAGGAAGTTTTGAACACTTGTGATAAACTAGGAAAACATTTCAAGGATAATGATTGTTTAAATCTTGGAAAAAGAAAGGAACTACCATAAACTATTGAGAAACATTGAGAATAAATACTGTTGGAAATTCTATATTGAGACTTGATAATGATTGCACATAATTCGACAGAAAAAGTGAGAATCAACTAATAAAGGGTGTGCTTGAACAACTTACTAGTGTGTGTTGTTAGTCTTCAAAGAAGTTAGTTCCAAACACAATGAGCACACCAAATCATTCATGGATGATAATGGTGGTAGTGGCTACAAGAATTTGTTGGAAATATGATTCCTATGTCTTAATATGTTGTCCTAATTGATGGCAACTCTCTGGTAAAATATGGAGTATATGTCTTCAGTAGAAGCTCAGGAGTCCATTAGAAGAAATGTGTAATGTCCAACAGAATATTTTGCAATATTCATATTGAAGATTCTATACGTGGATTTGTAAAGGCGAAGTCGCGTATACATGTGAATAAGAACGATCCAAGTCATGTATGCCTTTTGCGCTCCAAAAAGATAATACTAGAGGGCATTACCATGGTATTAGCCCACAAGATTGAGCGGCATGTCGTCTATTTGATTTCATCCAAGGATACCATTGGAAATGGTATGGTTTTGACTCATGGTATTGATAAAGGATAAAAATATATAAGGAGAAGAAGATCACAGTGCAAAGGTGTGCATGTGGAAGGGCTATCACTAAATACTTGCTTCTGAAGTATATCTGCATTGGATGAACTATGTTTTATTGATAAATCTGAATTTATGATGCACCCTTGGATAGATTGATGGATCAAAATCTCTAGACCTGAAATGACTATGTTCTGGCATGATCCATTAAAGAGATGATTAGTTCTGAGACCTGATGCATGTTTGCTGAAGTGAAGTGAAGAAATCTGGGTAAGTTTTATAGATCTGAAACATTCTGCTGAAATAATATTTACAGATCTATACGCTAGTTCGTCTTAGTAAAAGTGTGTATATACGCGAGTTGGCTTCAGAAAAGGCACGTATGGAAGTTAGGGTTTTCTGAAGCTTATTGCAGAGTTTTTTCTATTATTGCTGCTATTTTTCTGTTGTTTGTCAATGAATTCTTCATGTAAATATGGGTTGCTTGATTGTTGTATATGCTGCTAAGATGATTATGTACAAATCTGATCAATGAATGAGAAAATATGTGTTATGATGACTAAATAATCTAGGGTTCTACATTTCTGAAAATATATCTGACTGAATGACTCAGATCTGGATCTGAGATAGATCATATTCTGAAAAACTATATTCACAGATCTATATGCATGTTGGTGTTAAGGAAAGCGCGTATACACACGGGTTCAGTGAAACAAAGTAGCATATAGTTTTTGAGATAATGAATGTTCAGGGTTGAATTTGATTCTGCATATTGATTCTAAAATCTGGTTGTTACAATGTTCTGATTACAGTGATCTCACTGTTCGGTTTGATGTAGTGGGTGAAGAAGTTTATTATTGTTGATCTTTGTGAAGGGTTGTGTTGAAGATGTGTGATCCAGTATGAAAATTGATGAAACGTGGTCTACAGTGATTCTGAGGGAAGTAAAAGCTGGTGTTCTGATCAGGGGGTTGAAGCTCCCTTCTAGTAGTGGATGGTAAACGAGATCAAGGGGCTGTAGCTCCCTTCCATTTGCAGCTGGAAAAAGAGAGAAGTTTGCAGCCTTCTGCAGGTAGATGCCTGCGTACTAATATGAGTCTGCATATGTACAATATTGTAAGCAGTTTTCCATATAATAAATATTGAAGACAGAGACAAAATCATCGGTGGTTTTCTCCTGAATTGGGTTTCCACCTTAAATCTTAGTGTTCATGTGTGTTGCTCTTGTGTGATGATGTATTCTGCTGTTACTACACATATTTACTGATTAACTAACAGATGCATGACTGATAAAATGAGTTAAATATTGTTTCTAAAAAGTTTTTCTAACAATAAAATTATATCAATATATGCTAGTTTCTTTTGGTATATGCATGTGTACACGCGAGTTGGGTTCATCAAATCTGCGTATGGAATTCAGTGAAGAAAAATGTAAAATTATCAGTAAGCTCTAAATATTGATTCCCCCCCCCCCCCCCCCCCCCTCTCAGTATTTTTCCCAACAATTGGTATCAAAGGAGGTCCTTCTGAAGAATCTTAATCGCTAGAAGGAAGATCAGCCAAGATGAGCAATCAAGATGGGACATCATCTATCAGGCCTCCTCTTTTTAATGGAAACAACTTAATCTTTTGGAACACAAGGACAAGATCCTATCTTCAGTCTCTTGGAGTAGATGTATGGACTATAGTTGAAGGAGGTTATCAATATCCAACTTCTATTCCAGCAAATGCAACAGCAAGAAAGAACTATGAAACCAATGCAAAGGTGGTCAATGCATTATTGGGAAGTTTGACTGAATCAAAAATTTTCAAAGTCATGCAGTTAAATACAGAAAAGGAGATATGGGGAAAAAACATTCTAAGCTATAAAGGTGATGCCAAGGTAAAATGTGCTAAACTCCAAACTCTCAGAATTCAATATGAAAAACTCAGAATGCACAATGAAGAAAGCATTGCTAGTTTCTTTTTGCGTCTAGATGATATTTTAAATCGTATTAGAAATATGGGTGAAACTATATCTGAAACTACTCTGGTAGAAAAAGTTTTAAGATCTCCAACTCCCAGATTTGAGTCAAAAGTGTCTGCTATTGAAGAGAAACAGGATCTACAAACTCTTATTGTTGTTCAATTTCACAGGATTCTGACTGCTTGTGAAATGAGAAAAGGAGGTCCATCCAAAGTCAAAGAAGTTCTCTTCAGAGCTGCTGTAAAAGGAAAGGAGGTAGAAGAACAAGAAGGATCAAGGTATGTTTCAGAAGAAGATGAGATAATTTTCTTAAAGAAGCTACAACTTGGCACTGGAAGGTTCAAAGGTAAGCTTCCCTTTAAATGTTTTACTTGTGGAAGAGTTGGTCATTATGATGCTAAATGTCCCCATAAAGATATTCATTGAAAGGGAAAGGAAGTGGCTAAAGGAAATTAGAAACAATTTATCAATAGAAAAAGCTATTATACTTATGAAGATAGTGATGGTCTATCAAATAGTGAAGAAGGAGAATCTGATCAAGATATTAGACTAATGATGGATTTTGAAGAGGACTCTAGTAATACTTTTATGGATGCATTGGAAGAAAATGAATTTCTTGAAGAAATAAATCATCTCAAAATATGTTTGGAAGAAAAAATATTTCCATAAATACTCTAAAAGACCAACTTGTAGAAAAGGAGAAGCACAATGAGAAATTAGAATGTGAAATAGTAAGTCTAAGAAAGGAAATTGAGAAAGAGAAAACTTTAAATCTTAGATTTGCTAAAGGATCTGAAACCTTAGATATCAAGGTACAATGCTCTCCTCTTATAAAGACAGGTCTTGGATATATTGGAGAATCATCTCAGTCTTCAGCACCAAGCTATCTAAATGCAGCTAAAGCCAACCTTCAACATTTTGTTTCTCAATAAAAGAACAAAGAAACTACACAGGTAAAGCATGATCACTTTAATACAAGGAAGAACAATAACAAAAATATCAATCAGCAGGTAAACAAAAATAGAAAGTTTCATGATCGCAGAATTTTTTTCTTTAATGGACAATGTTTCTCATGTCATAAATTTGTTCATAAGGCTGCTCAATGTGTTGCGTACAAAACCATCATGACTAGAGAAGCAAGAAAGAAAAGAATTGAGACTGGAATAAAGAAGAATATTTGTAACAACTTTTCTCCTCTTCAAAGTGAAATTGAATGTTCTTATTGCATTAACTTTGGTCATGAAGAATTTAAATGTAGGAGCAAACTTCAGCCAAAAGAGCATATACCTTCAAATTCCAACGTTTGGAAAAATAAGGACTTACAGGTTGGAAGTTGTGGCATAGCGTTATTTGTAGAATGGGAAGAGAATAAATGGTACATTGATAGTGGATGCTCAAAACACATGATAGGTTATAGAAATAAACTCCTTTCATACAATTCTCTAGAGAAAGAAAAGAATGTTACTTTTGGAAATGACTCTCCTGCTATCATTAAAAAAAAAGGTTCTGTTTTTCTAAAAGAAAAGGTGAAAGATAACAATGTTATGTATGTGGATGGATTAAATCACAACCTGTTAAGTGTGAGTCAAATGTGTGATCAAGGAAATGAAGTTGTCTTTAGTTCAAAAGAATGTGTAGTACATGAACTTGACACAGGAAAAACTGTAATAAAAGGAACTAGAACACCAAGAAATCTGTATGTATTGAAAGGTGGCCAAGAACAATGCTACTTGGGTAAATATTTAGAAAATTGGTTATGGCACAGAAGGTTGGGACATTTGAGCTTCTCTCAAATAAGCAAATCCAACAGACTCAAAGCAGTTCGTGATCTTCCCAACATCACTTTACCTGAAAATACCATATGAAAATCATGCCAATTTGGTAAGAAAACCAGGGTGCAATTCAATGCTAAAGAAGGATCAGCAAGTAAGCCTCTTGAACTTATACATACTAATATATGTGGTCCTGTAAGGAAAAATTCACCTCATGGAGAACAATACTATATTTTATTTATTGATGATTTCTCTAGAATGTGTTGGACCGGTTTAATGTAACATAAAGATGAAGCATTTGAAAAATTTAAGATCTTAAAAGCTTTGGTTGAAAATGAATTAGATCTAAAAATCAAATGTCTCAGATTTGACCGAGGAGGAAAATATATATCAGATGAATGCTTTGATTTTTGTGAACATCATGGCATATAAAGACAATTTTCTGTAGCTAGAACCCCACAACAAAATGGCATGGTAGAAACGATGAATAGAACAGTTCAAAAAATGGCTCGGGCTATGCTTGATGAATCTGGAACTCCCGATACCTTTTGGGGAGAAGCAACACATACTGCGGTAAATATTCTGAACAAGGCTCATGTTCGGGTGAATAGTGATAAAACTCCTTATGAACTCTGGTATGGCAATCTTCCCACTGTAAAGCATTTTAGAGTTTTCAGAAGAAATTTTTTTATCAAGAAAAATGATGAAAAACTTGGTAAGTTTGAACCTAGAGCAGATGAAGGAATATTTCTTGGTTACTCTTCTAGAAGTAAAGCATATAAATGTTACAATAAAATACTTTAGAATATTGTTGAATATATTGATGTTGTAATTGATGAGTCTCTCTTAGCTCCTAAAAAGGAAATAACAACAACAAATGAAGATGATGATGATGTATATCTTCCTGCATCAAATAGCAACAATATAGAAGGTGAACCCAATGAAGCATTAGAAGAATATCTATCTGAAAAGGCTCCATCCAGGGACATACAAAAGAATCATCCAGAGTCTCAAATTTTTGGATAAAAGGGATCAGGTGTCCAAAAAAAAAGAACTCTTGTAGGATCTCCAAGCTATCTGGCATTTCTATCTACTATTGAACCAAAAAATGTCAATCAAACTAGTAAATATGAATGTTGGATTCAAGCCATGAATGAAGAACTTGATCAGATTGAAAAGAATCATACTTGGGAATTGGTTTCAAGACCTCATGATAAAAATGTGATTGGAAAAAAATGGATATTCAAAAACAAGTTAAATGAAAATGGAGATGTTATTAAAAAAAATCTATACTTGTTTGTAAAGGGTATGCTCAACAAGAAGGTATAGACTTTGAAGAAACATTTTCTCCTGTAGCTAGACTTGAAGCCATAAGAATGTTTCTTGCTTTTTCAAGTTTTCAACAAATCAAAGCTTATCAAATGGATGTTAAATCTGCCTTCCTCAATGGTGATCTAGAAGAAGAAGTTTATATAGAACAACTAGAAGGATTCATTTTGGGAAATGATGAAATTTTTTTTTGCAAACTTAAAAAGGCTTTGTATGGTCTCAAACAAGCTCCTCGGGCATGGTACTATAATCTTGAAAAATATCTTCATCATCAAGGTTTCACAAAGGGATCTACTGATAGTAGCTTATATACAAAAATAGAGAATGATAAACTATTGATTGTAGTTGTATATGTTGATGACATCATTTTTGGAAGTAATGAAGAGTCTAGGAGTCAGAAATTTGCTTCTGTTATGCAGCAAGAATTTGAAATGTCTTTACTTGGGGAACTAAAATTCTTTCTTGGCTTACAAGTGTAACAAGCAACAGATGGCATATGTTTATCACAAGCAAAGTATCTTAAGCAAATTCTGAAGAAGTATGGTATGGAAGATTGCAAACCTGTGAATACGCCAATGGTAACTGGATGTAACCTCAATTCTCATGATGATTCTCCCACGGTAAATAAAATAGAATATAGATCCATGATTGGAAGTTTGCTTTATCTAACTAGGACAAGACCAGATATCATGCATGCAGTTGGGATTTTTGGAAGATTCCAAGCTAATCCAAAAGAGTCTCATCTTCAGACTGTAAAAAGAATATTCAAATATCTACAAGGGACTCAAGACTTTGGTTTATGGTATCCAAAGAATTTTGATCTCACTCTTCATGCTTACACGGATGCAGATTGGGCTGGAAATGTTGATGATAAAAAAAGCACTAGTGGAGGTGCATTCTATATGGGGCCCTGATTAATATCTTGGTTCAACAAGAAAAAAAGTTTTATTGCCTTGTCTACAACAGAAGAAGAATATGTGGGTACCACATCTTGTTGCTTACAAATTCTTTGGATGATGCTGACTCTACAAGACATTCAAATCAAATGTTCACCTCCCAAATCCATTTAATGTGATAATACAAGTGCTATTAGTATCTCAAAGAATCCTGTTATGCATTCCAAAACTAAGCACATTCCTATCAGGTATCACTTCCTATGTGAACAAGTACTTGAACAAAAGGTTAAATTGGAGTATGTTCCCTCAAAAGAATAAGTTTCTGATATATTTACTAAACCTATTCCCAGGGAAGCATTCAAATATGTCAGACAGAAGCTGGGAGTTGTCTCTGCCCCTCTGATCAAATCTGCTTAATTTCAGAAGTTTAAATTGGATACGCTCGTTTCATAAAGACTAAATCGCGTATATACACGAGTTTCTATGCATAGAACCGCATATGGGTTTTTTTGACAGAATTTCTCTAGGTCAGCGCTCAGAATAGTTGTGGTGTAGTTGGGTAATCTCTGTTGTTCCAGAATTCATATTTCTATATCATTCTCTGATGAATATTCTTTGATCAATTGGTTGTTGAAGGTGTTGAGGATGCATCAGTTTAGGGGGAGCATCTCTCTTACTGAAAAGGATGCATTGTTGGCATTCTGATTGGTTTCTAAAATATGATCTCTCTCTTGAGATCTTTTGGTCATGTTAATGACATATAATTTTGGTAATTTGATGGAAAAAGGATGTTGACACTCATGATGTAATTTGTTCTAATCAGTCATGTAAGGACATGTTCTATTTTGTAAACCCACTTGGTTGGGTAGTTGAGTCAAATATGTAATTCCACTTGGTTGGATCATTGATGTAAGTATGAGTCTTGGTGATAGGAAAGGTCATACTTGGTTGAATTATAGAGTCATGTACTACATTGAAAATATCTGAAGATTCAACATAATCTCAGGGGCAACATGATCAAAATAGTGCCCTTTTCTCTTGATGTTAAAGGGACAGAGAAATTTGGGTGTTTGAAGTATTTGAATAATGGTTTAATGTATCTGTCTATTGTGGTGATCAAACACTGTCATGGTTTCCATCGAGTCCAAAGGGGGAGATTTTTGGCAATATGATTCCTATGTCTTAATATGTTTCCCTTGAAGGCAACTCTCTAGTAAAATATGAAGTATATGTCTTCAGTAGAAGCTCAGGAGTCCCTTAGAAGAAATGTGTAATGTCCAGCAGAATATTTGGCAATATTCATATTGAATATTCTATACGCGGATTTGTAAAGGTAATGTTGCGTATACATGAGGATAAGAACAATCCATGTCACGTATGCCTTTTGCACTCCAAAAAGATAATACAGGGGGCATTACCATAGTATTAGCCCACAATATTGAGCGCCATGTTGTCTATTTGATTTCGTCAAAGGATACCATTGGAAACGGTATGGTTTTGGCTCATGGTATTGATAAAGGATAAAAATATATAAGGAGAAGAATATCACAGTGAAAAGGTGTGCATGTGGAAGGGCTATCACTAAATACTTCTCTCTGAAGTATATATGCATTGGATGAACTCTGTTTTATTGATAAATCTGAATTTATGATGCACCCTTCGATGGATTGATGGATCAAAATCTCTAGATCTGAAATGAATATGTTCTTACATGATCCATGAAAGAGATGATTAGATCTGAGACCTGACGCATGTTTGCTGAAGTGAAGTGATGAAATCTGGGTAAGTTTTATAGATTTGAAACATTCTGCTGAAATAATATTTATAGATCTATACGCTAGTTCGTCTCAATAAAAGTGCGTTTATACGCAGGTTGGATTCAGAAAAGGTGCGTATGGAAGTTAGGGTTTTCTGAATCTTATTACAGAGGTTTTTATGTTATTGTTGCTATTTTTCTATTGTCTATCAATGAAGACTTCATGTAGATCTGGGTTGCTTGATTGTTGTATATGCTGCTAAGATGATTATGTACAAATCTGATCAATGAATGAGAAAATATGTGTTATGATGATTGAGTGATCTAGGGTTCTGCATTTCTGAAAAGATATCTGATTGAATGACTCAAATCTAGATCTGAGACAGATCATATTTTGAAAAATAGTATTCACAGATCTGTATGCAGGTTGGTGTTAAGGAAAGCACATATACATGCGGGTTCAGTAAAGCAAAGTAGCGTATACTTTTTGAGATAATGAATGTTCAGGGTTGAATTTGATTCTGCATATTGATTCTGAAATCTGGTTGTTACAGTGTTTTGATTATAGTGATATCACTGTTCGGTTTGATGTAGTAGGTGAAGTTTATTATTGTTGATCTTTGTGAAGGGTTGTGTTGAAGCTGTGTGAACCAGTATGAAAATTGATGAAACATGGTCTACATTGATTATGAGGGAATTAGAAGCTTCTTGCTAGTAGAATTTGGTGTTCTGATCAGGGGGTTGAAGCTCCCTTCCAGTAGTGGTTGGTAAACGAGATCATGGGGTTGTAGCTCCCTTCCAGTTGTAGCTGGAAAATGAGAGAAGGTTGCAACCTTTTGTAGGTAGATGCCTGCATACTGATATGAGTCTGCTTTAGTACAATATTGTAAGTAGTTTTCCATATAATAAATATTGAAGACAAAGACAACAACAGCGGTGGTTTTCTCCCGAATTGGGTTTCCACCTTAAATCTTTGTGTTCAAGTGTGTTTCTCTTGTGTGATGATTTATTCTGCTGTTACTGCACATATTTATTGATTAACTAACAGATGCATGAATGATAAACTAAGTTAAAGATTGTTTCTAATTTTTTTTTCTAACAATAAAATTATATCAGTATACGCTACTTTATTTTGGTATATGCACGTGTATACGTGATTTGGGTTCATCAAGCTGCGTATGGAATTCTAAAAATAAAAAGGTAAAATTATTAGTAAGCTCTAAATACTGATTCACACCCCCCCCCTCTCAATATTTTTCCCAACATAATTTCAAATTCTAAACTAAATATTTAACGAGTGAAAATTAAGGTGGAGGAATCCCCAATCCAACTTGAAGATGAATGAATCTATGATAAAAGAGATCAAGTGGGAACTTGATGAGATAAGAAAATATTTTTAAGGATGAACAATGAAAATTATGTGAGTGATGGATAAATCACCAAGGGACAACAAGCCCTCATGTGGGTGGATTAAGCATAACATAAGACTTAAATAAGGATGACCTCATGTATGGGTGCCATTGGATAAGAAAAATATGTATAGTGATCATGGAATTTTAATTTGATATTGATGATTTAAATGAATGTACAACTAATAATATATTAACAATGAATTTCACTAAATTTTCCTTTGGGAAGGAAGATATATAATGAGAGATTAAGGCCCAATATGATATATGATGATAGATTAAGGCTTGATATGATGAGGCCCATTTAAAATTTAATGATGTACTTAGATGAGTATACATATGGTGTAAATGGTCAACTTCCTAATAGAAAGAACAAGAAATTATTATTGAGAAGTAATTGGTATCTTGATGAAAATATGACACTAATAGTTCTAATGACATAACATAGATCCTAGATGGATGTTGAATAATCTTAGTTCATAGCAGGTATTCAATGTTTATACAAGAAAATGAAATTTATTTTCCGATGAATCATGATAAGAATGCTTATAATGTATTATTGTTCTATATTTGATAAGTATTGAGATGATGTGAGGATAAAAATGAACATGTGGTTTGTTATGATAATGATGTTATATGTCCATGATGGATATGATATGCATAACATGGCATAGGAATTATGATGTTATAATATGAGGTTATATTGACATGTGGTTAGTTTATTATGTAATTTAATGATATATATTTGATGCAAATATGTTGATGTTGTAACTTATGATGGTATTTCCTAAGGTGAAGAATGTGGTAATTACATGTAGATTTTATGACATGCATGAGCATGCCGTTCTTTACTATTCATAATATTGTGATTAACAATGATGTTACGTTATCATGATGGAATGCAAAGGTTTCCATATGGATTATTTTTTTATGATTTTATGATTATAACTAATGCATTAGATGCACGTTGAGATGTGGTGACTAATAGGAACTCTACAAATGGGCCGAGAGGGCAAAGTTATTTGATGATCTCATGGGAGCCCATACCTATGAGGGAGAATAAGTAACACCATATGGGCCGGGGAAAAACTCAATCAACACTACATATTCCATCAGTTCCTTTGTCTTGTATAGATTTTTATGGATAGCTCTTGAAGGGTTGTGGGACTGATCCGGAGTTCATAAATTTAGCTCAAAATTCAAAGTTATAGGATTGGATTGAAACTAGGATGGTTGCGTAGATCTCGTCTTCCTGATTCTGGTGTCGTGAACAGTTCGAAAAATTGATGTCTTATGAGGAAGATATTGCGTTATGATCAAATATGGCAGAAACAGGAGTTATGGAGATGCAATTATTTCAATAGATAACAAGTATTAGAGTGAAGGATGAACGGTGGTGATTAGATCGTAGAAGAAATAGTGGGAGATCAACGAGAGATATCTCATCACAGTTGAGAAACATCACACATTGCACAAAACATAGTTTATCGTTAAAGAGTTTCGCAAGTTAAATGATAGAACTCGTGATGCGACGAGGAGGACCATGTGTCGGCGAAGGTTCGAGCGGTATCACACTTTGCAAGCGATACATTTTAGTATTAATGGTAAATGTGCGGGAGGCCAATATGCGATAAGTGGAACTTGAGAAATATGCGATGCGACAATGCCATCGCAACTTCACATCTGTGGATAGATTGTTAAAGCGTTAAAGTTATTTTTTAAACCATGCGATCTGCGAAATTGTATGTTTCCTGATCTGCGATGTCGCATACTTTGCGATCTGTGATATGTTTGAATTCAATATTGCGACATTGCCTAGGTTTTAATTGTTATGGCCATTGTGTGTTAAAGAGTCTATGTGGGCCACAGTCATAGCCTAACCGATGTCAACAAACCATAGTCCACGTTAAACTGCAGTCATGAGAAGAGGTTCCGCTAACTGTCAAGACATTAATGGTTGGGGTGCACATGTGGCCATCACCCTAACCATAACAGTAATTGCATGGCTTTATTGGCGGAGTGGATAGGGGTGTGCCAAATTTGGTGGTTAGCCATAATTTAACTCTAGTTAACTAGAGTTCTCCACATTTAGTGGAGTTTTCCTAGGAGATATTGGAAAAAAAGTGTAGGAGGCTTAATTTTCGACCATTGAGAGTGAATGAAGAGTCATTCTTGACTAATTGGAGCATTATGAAGCCATTGGTGTAGAGAAAATAACCATTATAGCACTATAACTACATGCAATAGAAAATTTTTTAGCAGAATGAAAAATGGACAAGCCATTGGGAGATAGACCAACAGATGTAGCCTAGGAGGGGTGAACTGCTTCATCATGCCTACTGTGTAAATTTCATGTGGTGACATATTTCTCTCTTTTACACTTCTGTTTAGTGTTAATTTAGACTTATTTTATGCTTCTAATTCACTAAATTTCATCTATAATTCATGGAAAAACTCCTTAATCCTTGTGCAAACTAATGAACCAATTATGCACGTTTTTTTAAAACTGAAAGACCCTTAGCACAACAAAAATAATACAGTCATTTCATATCAAATGGTATCAGAGCTAGAGTTTTTTCTCTGGTGTTTTTTAGTGCAAAGATTTGTTTAACTGTTTTCAAGTTCTAGATGCTTACAAGGCTCAAGCTCAAAAGGGGAGAAGACAAACTGGTGGAAGTAGGAGGGTATCAAAAGGAGCCAAAACAAAGGACTACAAGATTACCACTATCTCCACCACCTAGTTCACATCCTAAAGAAGCAGAAGCCCCATTAAGCATGCCTCATGAGGAAGGATAAATTCATGATGAAGTTGACCCTAAGGAAGGAGAAAGAGTGTTTGGGAAAGCATTTCTTGACATGACTGAGATGGTTAGAATTATTTATCAAGAAAGGAATGAGAGAATGGAAGGAGAAGGATATAAAATCCAAATGGAAGGAAAAGGATCTTCAGGAGTTCAACATGATGAAGATAAGTCAAAGAAGGGAAATGGAGGAAATGGAGGCAATGGAGAGCCACCATCTTCGCCCTCATCATCATCATCATCATCTTATACCTCTTCTTTAATACATTAGCCACCCAAGTCCAAGAGCACTAGTAAATCTCCTTTATTAAAAATTGATGTTAAGTTTGAATTGCCAATGTTTAATAGTGAAGTAAATGCAGACAAGCTAGATGATTAGATTTGACAATTGGATGTTTATTTAAGAATACAGAACCTTCAATATGATGATACAACAATTCAATTAGCTTCTTTGAGAATGAAATATGTAGCACTTGTTTGGTGGGAAGCCAAGACATAGGAGTAAATCAAGAAAAATGATAAGATTATTCTATCATGGTCATATTTTATTGCTGCTATTAAATGATAATTTTATCCATTAGCTCACATGCAAGAAGCCATCATGAACTGGCAGAACTTTAGGTAGTTAAAGGGGAAAAATGTGCAAGAATACACCCAGGAATTTAGGAGAATAGCTCTTTTATTAGGAGTGGATTTTCAGAGCCAAGACACTTTGTTAAAGTACATAGGAGGCTTACATAGCTACCTAAAACATACTATTGTTATGTTTAACCCAACCAGTATAGATGTAGTTTGTGTTCATGCCACACATCTAGAAGCTAGAGGGAAGAAAATTTCTGAAGAGGGTAGGAAGAAACCTTTTAAGGGTAAAGCCAAGGAGAAAACCCTAAAAGGTAAAAAAAAAAAAGAATGCATCTGTTAAGAAAGAGGGAGAAAAATTGACTTGTAAACATTGCTCAAAAGAAGTCCATGATGAAACTCATTGTTGGAAATTACATCCATAATTGAGGCCAAAGAAACCCAATAACAAAGGGAAACAGAAAACTGCTGCTACAACTCAACATGACTTAGGGTTTGATTCAGGTGATGAGACTAAAATTATAGCCATGGGATTAAATAACATGAAGGGAAACGAAATTGAAACTAATCTGAGTAGCAATACATCAAACTGTTACGTAAACACTCCAAATGAAGAAGAAAGAATAGAGTTGTTTCATGTGAGGGTCATATCCAAGCATACCAAGGTTGACACACTTTTTGACAGTGGGTCACAAGAAAACTTAATCTATAAATACTTGGTAAAAAAACTTAACTTTGATACAGGTTGAATTTGTAAGGATGCAAATCTATAGGTTACAAGGAAATGTATATTGAGGTTTGCAATCACTGCAAGCTTTTTTGACACACTTGAATTAGATGTGGTTCCACTTGACATAACTAGTATTGTATTAGGGAGTCCTTACTTGTATGATAGGAAAACGATCTTCTATTGCCATGAGAAAAAGTATCATTTATTCAAGCATGGCAAGGAGTTCATTGTTAGAGTACACTGCAAAAAGACAAATATTGCTTTGGTAAATGCTGGCCAGGTAAAGAGGCAGGTAAATTCAAGTAAGAATTTTGATATTCTTATGATTAAGCCCAAATATGATATTAATCATGAATATTTTGAGGGATGTGATCCTAAGTTGAAATCATAATTATATGATGGGGTTAATGGGCATCATGAGATGTTTCAGGAGCCAACGAGACTGCCTCCAAAAAGGGAAATTCAACATGAGATTCAGTTGCAATAGGATTGTCCTCTTCCAAACATCGATATGTATCGCATGTCGATAATGGAGAATGCTGAAATAAAGAGGCAAACCAAAGAGATGTTGGATAAAGGTATCATAAGGGCAAGCACCTTGCCATGCGGTTCACCCATAGTCTTGATACAAAATAAATATGGGACTTGGCGCATGTGTGTATATTTTCAAGCTTTGAACAAAATTATAGTAAAAAATCGTTACCCATTCCCAAGAATAGATGATTTTCTTGATCAGTTGAAAGAAGATTTTTTTTTCACTAAGTTAGATTTATGAAGTTGATATCATCAAGTAAAATTTGCAGAGAGTGATATATAGAAAACTGCATTCAAAACCAAACAAGGACTCTTTGAGTGGCTAGTTATGCCTTTTGGTTTATGTAATGCGCTAGAAACTTTTATGCAGGTTATGGATAATGTTTTGTGACCATTCCTTGATGACTTCGTTATTGTTTACTTAGATGAAATTTTGATTTTCAGCAAAACAAAAGAAGATCATGTCTTGCATGTAAATAGAGTGCTTGATATTTTGAAGAAAGAGAAATTGTTTCTTAAGATGTCAAAATGTGAGTTTGGAAATACTTCTTTGGTATATTTGGGACATATTGTAGGGGGAGGAGAATTGAGGATTGATCCTTCTAAAGTAGAGGCCATTATGAATTGGCCCACACCCAAAACAGTTACCGCGGTAAGAATTTTCTTAGGTGCAACTCAATATTGGAGGAAATTTATTGCTAAATTTTCTTCCATCGCAGCTCCTATGCATGTAGTGACAAGTGTGAGGAAAGGCTTCCAATGGGGAGGAAAACAACAACAAGCTTTTGAAGCTTTAAAATAAAATATCAGTTCATCTCTAGTCCTTGCACTACCAAATTTGAGACATCCATTTGAGATACAAACTAATGCTAGTGACTATGCCATGGGTGCAGTCCTTTTGCAACATGGAAAGCCTTTCACCATCCATTCAGAAAATTTTAATGGTGTTGTGACTAATTATCCTACATATGAAAAATAACTATATGCGTTGGTACAAAGTGTCAAGAAGTGGAAACACTATTTGATGGGTAAAGAGACTATTGTACACACTGATCACCAACCATTACAGTACTTGCTGTCGAAAACAAAATTGCAACAATTAAGACATTTTAGGTGGATGGGATTTCTTCAACAATTTCACTTGGTTATAAGGTACAAAAAATTTATATTCAATAAATTTGCAGATATTATTTGGAGACCAATCATTAGTGCTTCTACTTTACTCAAAAATGATTCTGTTGTACATGAGAGTTACATAGAACAATATGCACATGACGTTGATTTCAAAGATGTGTATGCTAGTTTGAGTGAAGGGAGTCAAGTTAAAGAAAGAGATTAACACATACATAACTATTTGATGTTTCATTTGGGAAAGCTATGTATTCCACAAGGAGAGAGGCTAAGTGTCATGAGAGAAGCTCATTCTTCTCTTATTGCTGGACACTTTGGGGTAAGAAAAACAATGGCGCATCTACAGAGGTATTGTTATTAGCCTCGCATGATAGATAGCATGTCACATTTTATAAGAGGTTGTTCTATGTGTGCAACAAGTAAGCCTAGTAATAGGAAGCTTGGATTGTACACGCCACTACCAATACCATCAAGGCCATGGGAAAACATCTCCATGGACTTTGTTGGAGGTCTACCTATGTCAAGAAAGCATCATGATTATCTTTTTGTAGTTGTGGATATATTTAGTAACATGTGTATACTTATGCCATGTAAGAAGACCATTACTACTGAACATACTACTGAACTTTATTTTCAAAATGTTTGGGTTCATTTTGGATTGCCCACTTCTATTTTTAGTGACAGGGATTCCAGGTTCATTGGGAATTTTTGGTCAAATCTATGGAGAATGCTGGACACAAAATTGAAAAAGAGTACAACTTTTCATCAACAAACAGATGGACAAACCGAAGTGGTGAACATAACAGTTCTGTATATATTGAGAGGATATTTCAGAAAACATCCTAAGTTGTGGGATGAACAACTTAATTATATTCAACACGCTTACAACCGGGCAAAGCACTCTTCAACACAAACCTCACCTTTTGAAGCATTATTTGGGTATTTACCAAAATTTCCATTAGACTTCATTGTTGGGAAGGATGTTGCAATTTATGGCCATAGTGATATTGATAAGGATCAAAAGTTAATTGAACAAATTTATATGATACATCAACAAGTTCGAGAACAACTTGAGAAAAGTCAAAGAAAATACAAAGAGAGGCATGAAAAACACCAGGTTGATCACAAGTTTCAAGAGGCAGATGAGGTATGGTTGCACATTAGAAAAGAAAGGATGTAAGGGGAAGGTAAAAAACCCAAACCCATTCGCTATGGTTCTTTCAAGATCATAAAAAAAGTTGGTAATAATGCATTCCAACTTGCTTTTCCTTCTTACATGGAAATGTATTTAGTTGCTAATGTTAAAAACTTATGCTTGTATGAGCCTCCTTTGATCGATGATCAAGGATGTGATGTTCAACTACCTTCTATTGAATATTTCTTGCCAGAATTTCTGGATGAGCTCAATGAAGATACAATTCTTGACAGGAGGACAAGAGAATCAAAGAGGGAAAGTGTTGACTACCTTCGAGTTGGGCTCAAAGGCACTAAAACAAGCAAGGGAAAATGGATGGAGATTGGAAAGGTGAGGGAGTTGTACCCTCATCTACTAAATGGGTAATTAAGTATTTTGGGGTCCAAAAGCTTCCCAATGGGGAGGAATGATCAAGAATTCATAATTTTTTTCTCAAAATTCAATTTTATAGGATTTGATTGAAACTAGGATGGTTGTGTAGATCTCATATTCCTAATTCTGACATCGTGAATGGTTCGAAAAACCGATATCATATGAGGACGATATTGTATTCTGATCAAATATGGAAGAAACATGAGTTATGGAGATGCGGTTCTTTCAATAGATAACAAGTATCAAAGTGAAGGATGAACGATGGTGATTAGATCACAGAAGCAGCAGTGGGAAATCAATGGGAGAGATCTCATCATAGTTGAGAAACATCGCACATCACACATACAAATTTTACTATTAAAGAGTTTCACCAGTTAAATTATATAACTCGTGATGCAACGAGGAGTACCACGTGTCAACGGAGGTCTAAGTGATATCACACTTCGAAAGCGATACATTTTAGTCTTAATGGTAAATGTGTGGGAGGCCAATATGCGATAAGTGGAACTTGTGAAATATGTGATGCGACATTGCCATCGCAACTTCGCATCGACAGATATATTGTTAAACCGTTAAATTTTTTTGTTAAACCATGCGATCTGTGAAAAGTTTCCCGATCTGCGATGTCGCATACTCTGCGATCTGCGATATGTTTGAATGCGATATTGCAAATTTTCCTGGGTTCTAAGTGCTATGGCCACTGCGTGTTAAATATTTTATGTGGGCCACGGCCAGAGCTTGACCAATGCCAAAAAGCCATAATCCACGTTAAACTGCAGTCAGGAGCAGAGGTTCTGCTAACTGTCAAGAGATTGACAGTTGGGGTGCACATGTGGCCATTGTTGGGTCAAAAAGGTGACTGTTAAAGGTGACCTTAATGTTTCACATTAATCATCAACCTAGGGCAAGTCTTGTTATTTCAAGGGTGCAAGAAAAATATATGCAAGTGAAGTCAGAGGCCAAATATTCTTAATTTTTGTGAGAAATGTTGTCTAATTCTTGAAGTTCAATCAAATCAACTCAAAATTAAATATGAGTTACCTCAAAATAATCAAAGGAATCAAATCTTGTTCTAAGCTTATGCAGAAATAACCACTCAAGACTAAAATAAAGAATAGATTGCAATTGAACAACACGCTTTGATGAATTGAACAACTACCTTAATGAATTGAACAACACCCCTAATGAATTGAATAGCAATCTAAATGAATTGAACAACAATCAATTATTCTAGATTTTGCAATGGAATTCTCTATTAATCAACTAGTAGCATCATTCAGAATTAAACATCAAACAAAATGTTCACACTTATGATGGAAAGATTCAAGAAATAACTGTATGCAGAATTGAACAACAACCATGTTGAAACTAGTCTAACGAATGTAAAAGCATCACTTCCTAATAAAATAACATTAATGATAAATCTAATATATTTAAATGGAAGTTATAACATATCATGCATGTGATTAAACAATTGAATGATAATTATATGAAACACAAAGGATAACTAAAAATGAAATATCCGTAAATAAACGTATAGCAAAAAATAGCAGGAGAACTCCTAGAGACTGGGCCTGAAGCCTCTAGAAGTCTTCTGCCAAAAAATACTCAGAAGTTGTTTATACTGAAAAAGCCAATTTCTTCATTAATAAATAGAGAAATACATTAGCACAAACTCGACGATTCTATTTGAATACGTTTATTGCAGGAAAATTATAATACATGAACTTCCTCTCTGTCCCTTTCAGCTAAATCCTTTTATAACTTAAAGGCAAAATAAAACAAAGTAACGGATCCCCATGATAAGGAGATCCTGCCGCTTCATGGCTAGCAGCTGAATACTCCAAGAATAGGCGCGCCTTTACATCTTTCGCTGATTCATAGGAGCTGATACAATTTTTTTTGCTTTTCTCGTCTGCTGTTATTTGGTCATTCTGGTTAGTAGTTTGGTTGTTTCAATTCCCTATCAATAAAGACAAAAAAAATCAGTTTTTATGCTATTAAACACACCTTTTATCAATAATTCATTCTGCCTTACTTTTGCATTATTTTCCTTTAATTTATTGCTAAGATGAAGGAAAAACATATAAAAGTAAATGACAAATTGTGGTAAAGATAGGGGTAAAATGTACCTTTTCCTCAACCCAACATACTCCCCTGCTTACCTTTTTACAGGTCCTCATTCAAAAAGATGATTGAGGTGTAGTTGGGTTAAAGAATATGCAGGATATACTTCTTCCTTGTAAAGTATAAAACCATGTTTCTATTTTACTTTTGCAAATGATGAGTTTGTGTGCCCCTCTGGTAACTCATAAGCATGATGATAGTATTTAGGAGGGTATCATATGATGGGGCATCTGTATCTACACCCTATCCATGTAGGAAATGTGTTCAAAATTATGTTACTGTACAGAGGAAAATGGGAAGTAGCAGCTTTAAAGTTCCTATACCCAAATGGTTCTTTGTTCTTCACATTATTTGTAGAGGCTTTCCATCTCTATTTGGCTAGTGATAATGCTTCTTCCTGAATATCCTGAAAGTATGCCCACCCATTCTGCATAATATCCTTGTGAATAGGTCCCAATTTGGCTATCACTCCTTTCTGTTGTATAAAATTCTTATGTTGAGTAAAAAAATATAGGGGTTTGGTAGGTTCCCCTCTAACCCATAGATATAAGCCATGTTCTCTTTTCTGAAAGGTATTATAGGCCTTAGCCCATCTAGTCTTATTTTTGGAAAAGGACAGAAAAGCTTGGAACTGAACGTCCCCAATGAAGGGACTGGGGTTAATGTCTCTATCCTCTTCAAAAAAAAAGTTGTGAAAATACAATTCACACAAAAGACACTGGACTTGCTCATCCTTCTCATTGGAACATTGGACAAATTCTTCAATGGTTTTAAAAGTAGTGGGCTTCCCTACCCTAAAAACATTGATTTTCAACAAGAAATATCTTTCTACTAAAAAAAAAAGCATAATTAGTGGCCGATGCTCTTCAAGTCAATACATATGAGTAAAGAGAACAAACCATAATGGTTTGCTTCTTAGCCTGTTCCAATTGATCTTGTGCCCTTTTCACTTTTACTCTCTCTTCCCGAAGCTGGGAAAAGGTTTCATCTTTATTTGCAGAAAGGTCTTGAAATCGTTTGAGTAATGCTTGATGTTCTTGCAAAGGCACTAATTCCTTCTTGCACTGGGCTAATTCATGTTGAACTTGAGTTAATTTATTGAGAAGATTTTGATTTGCAGCTTTTTCTACCAAAGGAGTGTAAGTAGGTGTTTCCTCTGTTTGATTCTCCTTGTCTTCTGTAAGTATTAAATCAATCTGTACATATACTTTAATAGTGTATATCAAATTCTTCTGTATAGAGGCTTCAACAGTATCTATTAAATCAGTCTATACAGGAACTTCTACAGTATCTACTGTTTGGGTAACAAAATCTGTTTGGGTTCTCATGGTAGCTAATTCCTTCTTAGGCTTCCAAGCCTTGTTTTCTTCCTCCAACCGTTTCCTTAACTATTTTACCATTTTTCTCAATTTCCTGCATTTCCAGTTCATTTTTATTAACTTAATCTCAGCTAATTTTTCTTTTTGCAGGAGAAGGAGTAGCAGTGGCTTTGAGTTCAGGAATGGTTGTGCCAATTCTAAGGTTATCAGAAATGATGTTTTCTTCAGGCATCTAAGAGGTTCTTTTAGCATTGATGTCCAGTGTAATATTCCTAATTTTTCACATGATATTTGGAATATTAGAGTTCTTAATTTTCTTAATTAATTAAGTAAATAAAATGGTGGAGGGACCCATAATCCTCAAAGATGAATAATATCCACTTTTGATGTGTGAATGTGGATTAATTAAACATAGATATACATAATGGAGTAGTGGAGTAGCTACTAATGAGAAAGGAGTGGAGATCATGTCTCATTAATGAGATAGATCATAGAGGTTGAAGCAGTCAAATGAGATCATGGAAGGAATCTAATGTAAGTTCATAGAGCATTCATGATGAAGTGATGGAGGAAGTAGTGCAATTAATGCACACATGATGGAGAGGGTGCACATTGCATGTAGACATGATGGAGGACTCAGAGAGGCAGCGCAGTCAAACATGGAGACTTATGTCCACATGCACAACACAGTTTAGAGGTGGGATAAGGCATGAGAAGGCCCATAAACTATATAATGGAGATGCAGGCAACATAGAAGGGGGCTTTAGTTTTATGATTTGTGATCTGTTTAGTTCTAGAGTTTTCTTTTCAGATTCCATGCACTCTTATGCTGTTTAGCTAAGTCTGCAGTGATGTTTAGCACAGGGTGTTTCCGAACGGAAATCCCACCCTTACCCACGGGGGACTTGTGTGCCTACTCTAGGAAGGTATTCCGCGCTGCTCTTTCATCATAAGGCATTGGTTCCATAGTGTTCCAACTCTTTGAATAACATCCACATTCAAAAATTACGTTATTTCTGAAGATCAGTTTGGGAGGAGGAGCTTGTCTTCAATATTTTAGCTGGAGAACCAGTGAAGGATTATTCCTATCACTTTGGACTTCAAGATTAGCATTCCCAGGGCCTAATTTCAGATCTAGCATTAGGCCAAACATTATTGACTTCCTATCAACAACAGTCCCATCAAGGATTGCGCAGTCCATCATTGCAGATCCAAAGGAGGAAGGAAGTTTCTAGCATTTCAGCTAGGAATCTTGTGAGGGATCATCCCCTCACCTTGCCATCACTATTTCCATCAGCCTAAAGCTTATTGCAAAATATTTAAGTAGGAATAGAGTCTCTCCCTCATGTACAATGCAGTTTCTGTAGCAGCTGCATATTCAGTTGCTGCAACTTGAAGGAGGAAGAAGAAGAGATGAGATCTCAAGCTTCTAGCTTGGAGATCTAAAGGAGGGATTAGCCCTCAAAGCATAGATATGATTTTTACTTTAGTTCAGCCATATTACATTCATATCTAGCTTCATATCTGCATAACCCAGCAGACCAGGGATCAAACCCCAAGAAGGTAAATTTCCAATGTCATAGATCTGGAATTTCCTTTCTGGGTTATCTTGGGTTACCATCATAGAGCCTAGATCTAGAATCTTGGCATCATCAAAGCTCCAAATTTCCATAGATCTACATTTCCCTATTCAGCCAACATTCATATGTACATTATCTATTGAAGGGACATCGCAGCATTTTCTTCCAACAGCTCTCCAGTTACGTAGTGCTTGTCTTGGCATGTTGGTAGGGTCATTCTAGGCCATCTTTTTGGCTAGAGTACCTCTATTTTTACACTGTTGTAACTATAATCCATATCCTATGAATAAAATGGCTCATCTATTCTGTGTATATCTGTGTTGATCATGTTTTTGCATGTAAATTTTATGTGTTACAAGTATTGTTTTTGTGTATCAATGCATTATTCCATTTGGGATATTACATCATGACTGGGTGGAATAATATTTTCTTCAGGCATTAGGGGAACTCTCTCAATATTTGTGTCCCGTTATTATAGAACAATATCCCTTGACTTGTTTCCAAACTCAGATATTCTCTCTATCTAGTCTTCCCTACTCACCCATTCATTATCAAAGGGAGATAAAACCCTCAAATATTGCAATTCATCATGGGGAGGTAGGATTTTAGTATGGCCAAAGTTGCTAGAAAGTGCAGACTGGTTCAAATGGTCCCTGTATTCCTTGGATTGTTCATATGGGTTCCCAAATTCACAAGATGTTCTCATTTTCTCTAGTACTTGAGCCATTTCTTCCTCGTAGTCTTGTAAAGACATATTTTGAGGGATCAAAGGTGGTGTATGGATGGTCCCGCCTGATCTAGAAATACAAAGGTGTTTTTCTGTAGGTGTAACCTTTTAAACCATCTCCATTTTCTAGGTTCTACAGTCAAAACATGGGTTCTCTTCCCTCTTGCTTTCCTAGTTATGGCTATTCTAGGGAGTTCAATTTCTGCTCTGTTAGAGTTTTCTTCAGGGATAGGCATGGTAGGATTAACAAATTTGTCCCATGTTAACTGATGTTTGTGTAACTCATGAATGATAATCAATTTAATCAAGCCATGGTGGCTGGAAACTACTTGAGGGTTTTAAGCTCTTCTAATCTGAACAATAGTATCATGCAATACATAATTTAGGAAAAAGTGCAAATTAACTGAATTTTTTCTCTTGATAACAACTAATAGTTTAAGTTGACATGAATTTACCACATCCTGGCATCTATCACATGTGATATATCTTTGAATGAATACTACCAATTCTTGCAAAGGTTGCTGCAAGGATGCAAGATTAATACCTTTCCATTTTCGTTCCAATGGCTCACCTAGGTCCTAGTACACTGAAATTGCTTCCTAGAAAAGGAAATGTTTATCAATCCATCATTCTCCTTCTATTGGAAGTCTGGAGATCTCAATGATTATTTCTTCGGAGACTAGTATGATTCTTCCTTTGACTATGGTATGCCCTTCCCGCAAGTTTTGCAAGAATTCAAATGTTGTCTCTGTGTTAAACCCTTGTAGTCTGTGTAGATATGGAATCCAACCAGCTTGCTGGAGAACGGTGCGAGTTGATTCTGAGGCTTGAAAAATTGTAGGTTCATTGTGGAGAGAATTTCCATCCATGGCTATTATGTTTTCAAAATTGGTTTCTTCACCCTTCTGCATGCATTTCTTTTGACTCTGTTAGTTAAAACAACATAAACACTATGTATGTATTTTATAAAATATATTAAAAAATGTGACTTCATGAGATAAATGCAATGATTCTTTCGTCCAATCAGCATATCCGAAGGGAGTCGCATGGTTAATTTTCATGATTATTTGTTATGAATATCCATACCCCCTCTAATGAGAGAAGGGCATCCACGACCTTTAAGCTCAAGAAAAGAGGGAAGGTGATAACAATCATGAATGCACACGAAGTAATGGGAAGAAAAGAAGAGCAGCAATCATTATGAGAAATATGTCTTATTTTGACGATATAGTATGATGGAAGCATGACAAGTGATAGATTATGATTGATTTTATCATCCCTTAATTCGGCATGAAAAGATAATTCACTCATAGTTAATCATGCGGGTAGGTAGTGATATAACTTATTCAAGAAGTGCATTTCTCTTTAGGAATGGGTCAATAGGAAATAGGGCATATAAAAGTAATTGGCTATTGTTAGAAAAATACTTTGATACCACAAGCAAATCCACTGCTACCAGTAGGCATCCATAGCCTCGACAGGGTTGCTATTTTAACCCAGAAATGAGCCAAAATCCTCTATTTAAAAGTAGACATTTTTCTTGTTTTATGGAGAGACCACTATGCTGGTGTGGTGGCTAGATAGTCATAGTGCCATTCACAGGGATTTTAACAGAGTGATTAGGTTGTCTTGTGATGAGACCTCTTGTCCTTTGAGAAGGTCACTACCCTGGTGTGTTGGCCATTGTGGGAATGTCGCATGTTAAACCCATACGATCATGGTAGTTTGGCTCATGATGAGACCCCCTATTCTCTCTTCTTAAAATTTTTTCACAAAGACATAATATATATTTTTTCTCTGAGCCAGAATCCTTTATTTATTTTTCTTGTTTTATGGAGAGAACACTATGCTAGTGTGGTGGCTAGATAGGCATAGTATCATTCACATGGATTTTAACAGAGTGATCAGGCTGGCTCATGATGAGACCTCCTGTCCTTCAAGCAGTTTTAGCCATCGATAAGGTCACTACCCTTGTGTGTTGGCCATTGTGGGAATTTCACATGTTAAACCCTCATGATCATGGTAGGTTGGCTCATGATGAGACCCCCTTTTCTCTCTTCTTAAAAAAAAATTCACATAGACATAATATTTTAATTTTTTATTATAAATGGAGGGAGGCTCATTATCTCCTTAAGAGTTAGGGATGGTGTAAGAAGTAAAAATAATGGCAATACAATTAATACTCTTATTCCTATATCCTCATGCCAAATAAAATTACCACTTGAGAGTGTAAAAAGATATACCAGCATAATACTATGGAAATGAATTGTGTAATAATATGTCTGAACATGAGATATCCAGCCCTTCATTATATAGATAAACCATGTCAGCTTCCGAAGTAAATATTTCCATCAAATTTCAAAAGATCATAATATTAGTAATATCACTGCTTTTCTCCTCTTCTGGTGCCAATTCCTTTTCTTAAAATGGATTTTATAGCGAGGGTGTGTAAAGGAAGAGTGGATATTCGAAAAGGAATCATCAAAAGACAAAAAAAATTCTATTTTAAATGAAAGGAAAAAAGAAAAAAAAACCATGCTAGAAAAGAAATCAGCCGTTCAATCGAATTGCACGACAGTTGTTCAATGCAATTGAACAGAAAAAGTAAAATCACGCAACAAAAAATAGTCGTTCATTTGAATTGAACGACAGCTGTTCAATTCGATTGAACAACAACTTTTCAATTCGATTAAACATCATCTGTTCAATGGTTTGAAAAGTAGAAATAAACACACTAAAAAAACACAGTTGTTCATTTGAATTGAATGAAAGTTGTTCAATCAAATTGAACAACAACTATTCCATGGATTGAAAGAAAAACACACAGAAGAAAAAAAATAAAAGAAAAAGAATACAACTGTGAGCATCAAAATAATGAAAAAGAAATGGAATTATTATGTACAATGATGAGAAGAACTATAAATTGCAAAAAACATAGATACAATATTTACAAGAGGAAATAACAAATTTTTATGAACTTAAAGCTACCGGACCATCATCACCTACAACCATAATTTTGATGGTGGGGTTGTTATGCACCTGTTGGCAGAAAGACTCTTTCGTAAGTGGTTTATGATAGAGCCGCACCCATAGTCCATTGAATCAAAAGGTAGAGCTAGATCCATCTATGGTGGTCAAGGTAATGGTACCATTGTTGTGCACTTCTTGAATTTCGTATGGCCCGAGCCACCTTGTTTGTAACTTTCCCGGGAAGTCTTGGAATCTAGAGTCGTAGAGGAGTGCCCAATCTCCTTTCTAGATGTCTTCTTTTTGATGAGGTTGTCATGCCACTTAGCTCGTTGTTGTTGAATAATTACAGTGCGCTGTAGAGCAGTAGCCGTGCTTCATCCAATTAATTTATTTGTTGGAGTCTTCTAACTTGGGCCTCTGTCAAATACAACTCCACTTCCTGGGTTGTTCTCAGAGTCTTTATTTCAAACTCAATAGGAAAAATTGGTTCCTTTCCAAATACTAGATGGTACAGAGAATATCTGATGTTGTTTTTCCATGTTGTGCAATAGGTCCACAAGGGCTTTGGCAGTCTATTAGCCTAATCCCGACGATGTGTTGAGACTGTTTTAGTGAGAATTTCCTCAAGGAATTTATTGGTTCTTTCGACCTGCCTGTTCCCCTATGGGTGGTAGGGAGAGGTAACTCTATGGGTGACATGGTGGTTCTCCAAAGTGACCATGATTTTATTTCTGACAAACTGTCCCCCTCCATCAGTTATCGCTTCCCTAGGTAAGCCATACCGTACAAATATCTCAAAAAGAAAATTGATCATAGATTCTTCTGTAGCTCTTGACAAAGGCATTGTTTCTACCCACTTCGTCATGTAATATGTGGAAACTAGTATGTAGGTCTTCTGAATTGATGTTTTGGTTGAATGGCCCAATGAAGTATAGTGCCCACCATTCGAAAGGTTCTACTATCAACTGTGGCTACAATGGCATCTCGTCAAATTGGCCAGGGCAGCCCATTATTTGGCAACTATTACAGGCTTAGACATATTTCTTGGCATCTTTAAAAATTGTAGGCCCATAGTAGCCAATTTGTAATACTTTGTGCCCCGTCCTGAGATCTGAAAAATGGGTGCCACATGGTTCACCATGACAGGCCCTTAATATGTCATAAATATCTTCATCTCAGATGCATCCGCATATATGCATATCAGCTCCTGTATGGAAAAGATATCCACTGATCCAGAAGAATCTAGCACTGTGCTAAACAATCAACTTCCGTTCATTTGTTGTCAAGTGTCTTGGCAACCTTCCTACTTCCAGATAATTCACTAAATCTGTGTAACATAGCGTTTTTACTACTACAACAAAAAAATGCTCATGAGGGAACTGATCATCCACCGCTAGTGGGTTATTTGACTTTAGAACTCTAGACAGGAAATCTGCAGCTACTTTCTCCTTTCCTGGATGATCCTTGATATTTATGTCAAAATCTTGTAAAAGAAACAACCAACGAGCCACTCTTCCATTTGTAATAGGTTTATTAGCTAAATATATAATGGCAGAGTGATCAATATATAAGAATACTTGATAGCCAGTTATATAATGTCTAAATTTATTAATAGCATAAATGATAGCCAAGAGTTCCTTTTCGGTCACTGTATAGTTTAATTCGACAGGAGTGAGATTCTTGTTCATATGGTAAATAGTGTAGGGATTCTTGTCCTCTTCTTGACTGATAATTTACCCTATATCTGTATTAGATGCATCTGAAGAAAGGTGAAAAGGCAACTCCCAATTTGGGCCACGTAATACTGGGGTAGTCAAGACCAGTTTCTTCAAATTTGAAAAAGCAGTGTCACATTTGTTAGACCAACAGAATTCAACATTTCCAGTTAATGCATGCAAGGGTGCAGCAATTTGTGAAAAATTATTTATAAACCTATGGTAGTACCCTGCATATCCAAGGAAACTACATACCTCTGTTTGAGTACAAGGTGTGGCTTATAAAATAATTACCTCTACCTTTGCCCACTCTACCTGTATTCCAGTTGCAGAGATGTAGTGTCCTAGGATCACTCCTTCACTCATCATCATGTGACACTTTTCGTTGCTCAAACACAATCTGGTAGCAATACATTGTTCCAATACCTTTTCTACTGTTTGCAGTGCCTGATCAAAGTCATTTCCATATGGAGTAAAGTCGTCCATGGAAACCTCGAGCCCTTAATTTATTAAATCAGAAAAAATGTTGAGTATGGCCCTTTAAAATGTTGTTGGGGCATTGCATAGTCCAAACGGTAATGCCCTATAGGAGAATGTACCCTAGGGGCAGGTAAAGGTCGTTTTATCTTGGTCTTTAGGGGCTCTTTGGATTTGATTGTAACCACTGAAACCATCAAGAAAAGAGAAGAACCGCTTTCCTGCCAATGTATCAAGGACTTGATCAAAAAAAGGGAGGGAGAAGTGGTATTTCTGTGTTTCTTTATTCAGTTCTCTGCAATCCACACAGATTCACCACTTACCATTGTTTTTAGGAATGAATACTAAAGGAGAGACCCATTTGCTGTCTGAAATAGGATAAATGAAGTTTACATCTAGCATCTTTTGTAATTCATCTTTTACAATGTCTTTCAGATGTGGGTTTAACCTCTGCTGAGGCTGCTAAATAGGCTGAGCATCCTTTTCAGTATAAATGTAATGTGTCAATAGTTGAGTATCTATACCTTTCATGTTTTTATAGTCGTAAGAAAAGGCTCCCTTATATTTTTGTAAAATTTTAACGAGCTTTTGTTGCTGGTTACTATCTAGATTGTCGTTGATATTTAAAAATTTTCCTGGTTCAATTTCAATTAGCATGCTATTGCGAACAACAATCATGGGTACGTGCTGGTCATAAATGTCTGCTAAGGGGTCCTCCTGTGCTTCGTTATCAAGAATTGTTTTTAACATTTGGCACTTTAAATTTCCAAAAGTAAATCATTGGTTCATGAATTTATTGATTACATTGTCTTCAATTATATCTTTGAATTCAAGTGCTTCAAATATTGTCAGTGGTGAACGAACGTTTTGTTCCCAATATGTATATGGTTGTTTGTGAATATTTACAATGGGAAGAATTGGTTTGGTAGGGGGGTATATGGAAATATTCTTTATGGTATCTCCTCTAGCAATGGTCATGTTGCATGTTCGACAACCTATGTAGGCATCGGTCATCGCTAACCAAGGTTGTCCCAATAGCAGGGGATGTCCATTTAACCTACTCTTTGGTTTAATAACTAAAAAGTCTGTTGGGTACTCCCATGAGTTCATAGAAACTAGGATGTCCTGTAATATACCTTCTGGTTTGATAACAGATCTATCAACAAGTTCCAGCAAGGTAGATGTGGGTTCCAAGGCTATTATACCTAAATTATCACAAGTTTTCGTAGTTAAGATGTTAATGGCCGCCCCCAAATCAACTAAAGTGTTTGAAAAGGAGTGGCTAGAGATTTGTACTGAGATCCTCGTATTTTATTGGTGTTTATTTACAAAAGAGTAAGTCTGACAGTGCTCCCATAGTTCTTTAATTGTTTTGGCATAGATAGGAATGTCTGTATAGCCTGTAGGAGAGGAATTTTAATGCAAAGATTTTTTAATTCTTCTAGGAGATCAAAATCTGAATAGAATATTAGTTTAGATAGTGTTAATCTCCCAGGGAATGGAGGAGATGAAATAATAAGGTTTTCAGGATCTTTTTGGTCAACTGTGTCCCTCCCCTACTCTATCTATGTTTTCTTCACAGTTTATTGTTTAGGTATTGTTGGAATTTTAGACTCAAGTTGCGGCAGGGACGTATCTTTTTCAGGTGAAATAACATGCCCTGATCTCAACCTAAGTTCATTACATTGCTTCTGTTCAGTTTCGAGGCTTGAGTTATCGACAATCTGGATTAGCTGAATCAGTATGTTATTAGGGTTAGGATTGGGTTGAGCTGGCAGTTGAGGACGCATAATAGGCTGAGGATTGTGTTGGACTAGGTATGGATATGGTAATGTGGGTTGATTCAAAACCCTTTTTCCCAGAGGTCATTACCAGTTTTGAGACAATTTGTATTCTGTGAAGTGGAGGCAGGCTACTAGGCCTGATATGGATTTGTTTTCCAGTAAGGGGGAGAAAAAGGAAAATTTGACCAACTATTACCTGAAGGGGATTATGTTGGCCAAGGAGGCATGGAAGATGATTGGGATGGCCAGACAGAAAAATGTGATTGGCCCTGCCACGCTATTCCAGGGTTCTGTTGATTAAATTGTGGAGAAGAAAAGAACTGAGACGAGTCTTGTGACATACCTGGTCATGTTTTCCACTGTTGACGTTGATTCATTAGATACACCAGTTATGTTTCTTCTTCTTCCTCTTTAAAAACTGATTTCAACCCTAGGAGTGAAGGGAAATGGTCAATGGCTTGGTCCTTGGTACAAATAGCACATGTCTAGACCATGTCTAATGGACACTCCCACTGGCTACGCTTCTTCCAACAACGTGGGAAAAAAAAAATCAAGTTCTGTTTTGATAAAGCTTGCTTCTGCTTGGCTTGTAAGACATCTAGTTGCGTTGTGAGGGTGCCTAAGATATCAGTTTTAAAATCTTCTAAAATATTTCTAAATTCTGCTCTGGTCATGCTGCCACCTGACTATTTATAATTCCTTGTAACTGAATCCCATCCGATTGGTCTACTTCACGTACTACCTCGAGAGCACCTGATAGAAAATGCAATAATGTCATCATATTCTTCTTGATAGATGTCCCCTTTTCCCATTATATTAAGTGTCTCTACCCATTCTTATTTCATCCCTTTATTTATTGTTGCTTTCAAAATATCTTCAAATAGTCTAGTATATGGATATCTCTGCAAATTATATTAAAATATTTCAACGTATTCTTCTAACGTCTCATTATATTTTTCAGACATATTGAAGATTTCTTCTTTTAGTTCTCGATTCCGGCAGTAATCTTGATATTTATTAAGAAACGGTTTTTTCATCTAATCGCAACTATTAATGGTTCCCCCACTGAGCCCCATAAACCGGTGTAATGTTTCCCCCTTCAAATTAGAGGGAATTAGTTTTAGTTTTTGAGGGTCAGTGGTGTAGTCATATCCCCTACATAAGACATCAAATTTAAATAAAAATGCATCCATATCTTCTGAGGTCAATCTGCGAAAGGTGGGGATGTTTTATAATGGGATAACTTTCATAGGGGCATTTGTGACCATATCAACAATGGGATAATCCAATGTTGATGTCTGTCTCTGGGGTTGGTTGTGTGCCATATGATCAAATATGTGCCAATAATCTTCAGGGATTTCTTTATTTGGGAGGATAATTTGAGTGGAATTAGGGAGTGGATTTGGAGGAGGCCTTGCAACACTTCCTCAATCTGGGATACTAGGTGCGTCTGTCTCAACCACTATCTCAAGAGATCCAGGCTTTGGAGTTTTTACCTATAATTCACGACTGGTTTATCCCTATCCTTCCTTCAAATTGCGAGAAATTCCCTCTCTTGAAGGGTCAGGACTTAAGGGTTCTATAGTCTGAAAGCTTTGTTCAGACCCTTCTGTTTCACTATGAATATCGACGTGGGCTGCAGATGGTGAGGCTGTTGCCTGAGGGACTATAGTAGGACTTTGTGCAGGGATGGTTCTAGGTCCGATGGATGCCTGGGATTCAAAATTATTAATGATTTCGTCTATATATGTTGTTCTGCCAAGGGCCACCAATCCCTTGGTGTAATATTCCCAAATGGGAAAAGCAGAAATATAGTGCAAAATGATGGAAAAATAACGCAGATCATCATTTATGAAGCAAGAGGCCAATATGGAGACCTTTCATATGTAATTAAAACAACAAAATATACATAATAAATGGGCCATAAGATGCATAACAGGAAATACAAGTCTCCAATGGAAAAAAATCATGCAATAAGAGGTGCTGCAACCATGTATAGAAGCTGGAAAATCCTTACAACATTATTTTATTGCTTCTAAAATAGCAGTAGATTATACATCAGATCTAGAGATGCTGTGTGCATAAAAATTTAGATATATATAAGATCCATGCACTATACAAGCTCCTTTATAAAACCCCCTTGGGGTTTTCAGCAAAACACCAAGTACACGTTGTAGATCTGAGATCTAAAGCTGCAGATCTACTGAAAAATATAGATCTGGAAAGTGTGGCTGATCTGATATGATCAATATAATAGCCTCCTCCAATAGATCTTCAGAGTGAAGGGCAGATCCCCAACACTAGAAAACTAGCTCTCCAAATGGTGTGCCAAATCACCCTGCAACTCCACCTATAGAAATAACGCAGATATGGAAGTAAAATTGTGCCGTAGGGATCAAAATAAGGTTGGCCTCATGCCAAGATTTGAAAATGAGCTCAATTCTCTCCAATATTCTCCTCCCAATTAAGTGGAAACCTCCCCCACTGAAAAGGAGCACTGAAATGGCCTAGATCTGAAAGATCTAGTCTCCACTTGCTGCAGCTTCCAAAAACAACCAAACCCTCAACATGAACTACACTTTAGTCGAAAGAAGAAGCTTGGCCTTAAGCCAGATAATGGACATTGTAATAAAAACTCTCCCAAGAACTACTCAATGGGAAGAGGTGGGATTCCCGATCAGGAACATCCAATGTTAAACAACATTCAATATCAGCTAAACAACAAGAGAAATATATATGTCTAAACAGACCATATATTTAGAAAATATCATATACATAAACAACCTTCTAATGCTGCCATCCTCTTCCTTTTATAAGTCAAGAGCTTGCAAACCCTAAACCACATCTAATGATAACACTTATTTCACACAAAGCATGGCCACTCCTCCATGAAAACACTATAGATTTGGTCAAGGTTGACCCAGTGCACATGTTTCAGCCCCTGTTCACACCTTAGGGTTCTTTATTAAGCTGAAAAGATGATCCACTTTAACATAAGAAGTGGTTTTATTCTTCATAAAGAGATTTATGGGTCTCCCTACCCATTTATTTACCTATCTAAGTGACAAAACAAAATTTTAATATTCCCATTAGTTGCAAGCTAATTTAGGAATATTTCAGGCCTCCCCTCCAAGATTTTTCTTGTCCTCAAGCAACTGCAAGGGTACTACGAAATCTCCAATGGATATGTCTCCTCCCAAGAATACGATTTTGCCTTTGGTGGATAAACCAGATAGCCCTCATCATGAAAAAAAGGTGGGGGACATGTGGAAAGAGTTATATGTTTTCCATTGGTCTCCTCAAGGCATGCGAGATGATAAATTTTGGGTGTCTCAACCCCAATGAGAAACTCCAATCTCCATGGTATCATCCAAACAAAGTGAGCCATCCTTGGTAGCTCATAGAATCAATCACCAATCCCCTGCTTATGAAATGTGGAGGGGTTGCATGGCTAAAAGTGAGAGATATATTGTTCAACTTACACTTTCTCTCTCTCCATTTATGATAAATTTGGAGCTGCTAATCTTGGGATACAATAATATAGTCCTCATGAATCCAAAAGATACTTGGAATATCATGATCCCACTCATTGGTTCTAGGTGGCCTTCTTGTCCAATCCGTCATACATATAGTGAATGGAGTGTCATCACCATATGGGCCCCAAAGGAAGCATGGACTAAGTGTCATATGACATATTAGATGGCGACAATATTCCCTCAAGTGAGACCATCGCTGTTCTTCCTCTTGTTGTCTCAAAAAATGGTATGATAAGTGGCCATCCAACCACTCCATTACTACCATAAGCTTCTCAAAATCTTGAAAATAGTAGAGGACATTAGGTGTTGGATGAATATGACCCAAGTAAAACATATCTTTCCCCAAGTCCTACATAAAGTGGTCATCCCCATCACCGAATGTAGTCCCAAAAGGACCATGAAATCCACAAAGAGGTTTGCTCTCTTATGGAACAATGTGCTGCACATGCATGGTAAAGGAGTGCACATACATCGTTAGTTGATAAATAAGCATCAAAACAAAATCTTTACCATATATTGTAGGCAATTTGGTGAAGAGGTCCATAGATGAACCTTCCCATCTCTCCATCAAAAGGGGAAATGATTGAAACAACCTTGCAAGGTGGTTTCTCTCCTCCTCATACATCAAACAAGCTACATATCTCCTGATATGTTGGTGCACATCTTCTTTGAGATCCTCCCAATAGAATCCCTCCATGATGGTGTGATAAGACTCAATGAAGTCCACATGTCCTAAAGAAAGTGCCTCATATGCTGCTTATAGAATCCCCTCCTTGAGCTTAGAGTCTCTAGTCAGGTAGATCTGATCATGGAAATAAATGACTCCATCAACCACTCTATACCTCTCATCTATCACTTTCCCATCAAGAACCTTACATGTGAAGAGGTTCTTGGAATATTCCACCAACAGTTGGGACTTCCAATATGAATCTAGGCTTCCCAACAATGACAACACTATAGAAATATGAAATGAAGTATCTGTCACATCATAACTCTCCTCTTTGACATGCTCCATGCCAAAGCCACATGTTGGAGTAATGTTACCCCACTTTTGCAGCCTCTCTTGCAGCTGAAGTTTCCCAAGACAATATTGGAGTACATGGAAGTCAACCTCCTCTTGAAAGTCATCTCTCATCCAAAACTTCGATAGCTTTGCCCATGCATGCAAGAGTGTTAATAACCTCTTGCCATATTAAAAAATATTCCTCATATATAGAAGTATCATTTGCTGCTCCAAGGCTATGGAATAGCCTTTTGACACCATGCTCATGCTATAATAGATTTTTGGATCATATTTTTCCAGCGCAAATAACTGAGTGGGAGATAGCAATGTCCATATCAGAAAATTTCTCACTTGTCCTTGGAACCCATCAAACGTTCTCAGTGCTGTGCTAGTTCTTCCCAAGGCTCCTTCCTTAGAAAAATATGTCAATGTTGCACTATGTTGACAGAACACTTTATTCATTTTCCGATTAGGGGGTCTCCCTGGTGGAATGCCTCCATGTAATGAAACATCAAGGCCTAGAGTAGGATGTATATGTGTGTGGACTGATTTGTCCTTGTCCTCACTACACAAATCATCCTACCTCTTCTGTGCATCAACCTTCTGAAATAGAGAGGGGTATGTGCTCTCAGTCTTATGATGCTTATCATCCTCCCTATCTCTGTCTTGAATCTTCAATATCTCACCATCTATCAATGATGGTGCATGCTTCTGAGGAATGTGCTCTGAGCTCTGTATGTGAGATTCTTTGGAACTTCTTGTGTACATACAAGATCTCCTCTCATTAGAGCAAGTGCTCCATCTTCCTCTTCATGAGATGCTAGATATGTTTCTGATGTGACAACACTGTTACCTCCAACCTTCTCCTCTTCTTCCACATTAATGGAAGTTACCTTATCATCAATAAGAGGATCCTCTTTTGAAAAAGAGATCTCCATATCCTCTCTTTCAGAAGAGTGTTCTTTATGAAATAGGGATCTTGCCACTAGAAAGGTATTCTAAAAAATTTCATTCCCCTCAATAGTTTTCTGAAATGGAGTGGGGTTTATAGATCCTTCCGACCCATGCAAAGGTTTTGTTTGTTTTGGCTTGACTAACTCAACCAAAGATGTTTCAGAGTGTTTTTCATCAAACCTTTCCACTATCCTCCTAGTGAACCTTGGATAAGTAGATATATTTGCATTTCTTAATGAAAAGGATTCAAATAACCACCAAGCATAAGCTTTACCTTTAAGATGCAGCACTGAAACTATAATGGATTCATCTTCTGAAACTTGGTGCTGCTACAAGTAGGTGTCTAGCTCCTCCACCCAAGCCCTAGCTAAACATTTAGGTGACCCATCAAAAGTAGATAGAAATAATCTACCCTCATCATGCTGCCTGCACCTTGTGCCTCTATTATGGTTGATAGGTCTTCTATCCTCTTTGATCTTGCAAAACCCTTGGAATTTTAGGTGATATTTTAAAATCTTAGATTGAGATTCATACTCCTGCAAATAATCACCAAGAGTCTCCTTCTTTGGCACATCTCTTTCCTCCAACTCCCTTGCCATGAACAGAGACATGGTAGAGCGTTGTAAATCTGATTGTGTGGCTAAATGCTCACACAAATAATATGAAGAACTGGAGCTCTCTTCATGTGAAAATATTCTTGAGGGATCTTCATGTCTTTCCCTACTCATTCCCTTGATTTATCTTTTAAGCTCATGCATATTTTGGAGAAAAAGTATTGATAACTCCTTCCCTTTCATTCCTCCTGATAATGGGGTTTTACCCTTGTCTTCTTTGTCATTTGTATAATCCAATTTATGATGTATTCTTCTTTGATACCTCTTCTCTCTGTCAGTAAGAGGCTCTCCTTCTTCAGATGACATATTGGCTTTTAGAATGCACAGGTTGTGCCAAGATTATGCTTTGATACCACTGTAATATTCCCAAATGGGAAAAGCAGGAATATAGTGCAAAATGATGGAAAAATAATGCAAATAATCATTTATGAAGCAAGAGGCCAATATGGAGACCTTTCATATTTAATTACAGCAGCAAAATATACATAAAAAATGGGCCATAAGATGCATAACAGGAAATACAGGTCTCCAATGGACAAAAATCATGTAATAAGAGGTGCTGAAACCATGTATAGAAGCTGGAAAACCCGTACAACATTATTTTATTGCTTCTAAAATAGAAGTATATTATATATAAGATCTAGAGCTGCTATGTGCATAAAATTTAGATTTATATCAAATCCATGCACTATACAAGCTCATCTATAGAACCCCCTTGGGGTTTTCAGCAAAACACCGAGTACAAGTTGTAGATCTAAGATCTAAGACTGCAGATATACTAAAAAATACAGATATGGAAAGTGTGGATGATCTTACATGATCAATATAATAGCATCCTCCAATAGATCTTCAAAGTGAAGGGCAGATCCCCAACACTAGAAAACCAGCTCTCCAAATGGTGTGCCAAATCACCTTGCAACTACACCTACCGAAATAACACAGATCTGGAAGTAAAAATAAGCTGTAGGGATCAAAATAAGGTTGGCCTCATGCCAAGATCTGAAAATGAGCTCAATTCCCTCGAATAATGTCCTCCTAATGAAGTGGAAACCTCCCCCACTGAAAAGGAGCACTGAAATGGCCTAGATTTGAAAGATATATTCTCCACTTGCTGCAGCTTGAAAAAACAACCAAACCCTCAACAATATCTGCACTATAGTTGAAAGAAGAAGCTTGGACTTAAGCCAGATAGTGGAAAATGAATACAAACTCTCCCAAGAGCAACTCAATGGGAAGAGGCGGGATTCTCGTTCAGGAACATCCAATGACAAACAAAATTCAATCTCAGCTAAACAATAAGAGAAAGATATATGTCTAAACAGACCATATATTCAGAAAATATCATATACATAAACAACCTTCTAATTTTGTCATCCTCTTCCTTTTATAAGTCAAGAGCTTGAAAACCCTAAACCACATCCAATGATAACACTTCTTTCACACAAAGCATCTCCATCTAAAACTGTGTTGTCCCTCATTGATGGCCACTCCTCCATGACAACGCTGTAGATTTGGTCAAGATTGACCTAGTCCACATGTTTCAGCCCCTGTTCACACCTTAGGGTGATTTATTAAGCTGAAAAGATGATCCACTTTAACATAAGAAGTGGTTTTATTCTTCATAAAGAGATTTATGGGTCTCCCTACCCATTTATTCACCTATCTAAGTGACAAAAAGAAACTTTAATATTCCCATTAGCTGCAAGCTAATTTAGGAATATTACACTTGGGTTTTGTGGATTTAAGTGGGGGGTTTTGATATAATTCTATCTTTTTCTTCCTAGTCATAAAAAAAATAAAAGCACCTATCCTATTAGCCTCTACAGAATTGCTGAGAAGCAGGTTGGAGAGCAATCGTTTTTCTTGCTAGTACACAGGTTCTTACCTCTCGTTTTTAATACCCAATTCTTTTGCAGAAAAAGGAAAAAGAAATAAAAGACAACGACCTCAAAATTTTGGGCCAAAAAGGTGACTGTTAAAGGTGACGTTAATGTTTCACATTAATCATGAACCCAGGGCAAGTCTTGTTATTTCAAGAGTGCAATAAAAATATATGCGAGTGAAGTCAAAGGCCAACTATTCTAAATCATTGTGAGAAATGTTGTCTAATTCTTGAAGTTCAATCAAATCAACTCAAAAGTAACTATGTATTACCTCAAACTAATCAAAGGAATCATCTCTTGTTCTAAGATTATGCGGAAATAACCACTCAAGACTGAAATAAAGAATACATTGCAATTGAAAAATGCTTTGATGAATTGAACAACTACCTTAATGAATTGAACAACAACAAATTATTCTAGATTTTGCAATGGAATTCTCTATCAATCAACTAAGAGCATCATTTAGAATTAAAAATCAAACAAAAATTTCATACTTATGATGGAGATATTTAAGAAATAGTTTTATGAAGAATTGAACATAAACCACATTGAAACTAGTCTAACGAATGTAAAAGGATCACTTCCTGATAAAAGAACATTAATGATAAATCTAATCTATTGAAAAGGAAGTTATAACATATCACACCTGCTATTAACCAGTTGAATGATAATGCTATGAAACACAAAGGATAACTAAAAATGCAAGAACCGTAAATAAACGTATAGCACAGAATAACAGGAGAACTCCCAGGGGTTGGGCCCGAAGCCTCTAGAAGTCTTCTGCCAAAAAATACTTAGAATTTGCTTATACTGAAAATTCCAATTTATTCATTAATCAATAGAGAAACAAATTAGCACGAACTCGACGATTCTGTCCGAATACATTTATTACAGCGAAATTATAGTACATGAACTTCCTCCCTGTCCCTTTCACCTACAACCTTTTATAACTTAAAGGAAAAATAAATTAAAGTAATGGATCCTCAGGATCAAGAGATCCTACCACTTCATGGCTATCAACTGAATACTCAAAGAATAGGCATGCCTCTACATCTTTCACTGATTCATAGGATCTGATACGATTGCGTTTGCTTTTCTTGTCTGCTGTTATTTGGTCATTCTAGTTAGTAATTTGGCTGTTTCGATTCCCTATTGATAAAGACAACAAAAAATCAGTTTTTATGCTATAAAACACACCTTTTTTCAATAATTAATTCTACCTTACTTTTGCATTATTTTCCTTTACTTTATTGCTAAGATGAAGGAAAAACATATAAAAGTAAATGACAAATTGTGGTAAGGATAGGGGTAAAATGTACCTTTTCCTCGGCCCAACAGCCATCACCTTAACCATAACAGTAATTGTGCGGCTTTATTGGCAGAGTGGATAGGGGTGCACCAAATTTGGCGGTCAACCCTAATTTAACTCCAGATTATTGGAGTTATCCACATTTAGTGGAGTTTTCCTAGGAGATATTGGAAAAAAAGTGTAGGAGGCTCAATTTTCGACCATTGAGAGTGAATGAAAGTCATTCTTGACTAATTGGAGCATTCTAAAGCCATTGGTGCAGAGAAACAAAGCCATTAGAGCACTGTAACTAAATGTAATAGAAAAATTTTGACCATAATAAAAGATGGACAAGCCATTGGGAGTTGGACTAGCAGATGTAGCCTAGGAGGGGTGAACTGCTTCATCGTGCCTGTTGTGTAAATTTCATGTGGTGACTTATTTCTCTATTTTACACTGTTGTTCAGTGTTAATTTAGACTTATTTTATGCTTCTAATTCACTAAATTTGAACTATAATTCATGGAAAAACTCGTTAATCCTTATGAAAACTGATGAAGCAATTATGCACATGTTTTTAAAACTAAAATACCCTTAGCACAACTAAACTAATACAGTCATTTCAGATTAGGGACTATCTTGAGGAGACCAAGTGCCTGGTATTGGATTGGGATGCCGAAGTATGGAAGGGGTGTAAGGACTTCGATGCCTGGGGCTGTGCACCTTAGTGAGGGTGGAGGGAGTGGGACAGCCTTGCGAGATGCCTGGAGTCATTGAATACTGGGACCAGATGCCTACATTAGGGAAAATGACTGAGCTGGGTGTGAGCCTTGGATCCAGCCTTGTGCTATGGTACAGACCGATGAGGCTTATGCCTGGTTCCGAAAGTGGGAAAAGGGACATATATTCCTTGAGATTTCCCTGGTGTTGTGGAAACTTTCAATGCCTGCTGGTTATACTAGTTCAGAAGAGGGTTTTGGGAAAATGTGAAGTAATAAATAACTAAATAAATAGAATGTTAAATAATTCAACTTAACTTTGGGATGAAGTTCCTTAAAGAGGGGGAGTATGTAATGTCACCTAATAATAATAATAATAATAAATAATATAACATAATATTAAAATAAATAGTAAATAAATAATACATAATAAATAATAAAGATAACAATAATAATAAATAAATAAAATATTAAATAATAAACTAGAGTTCTAAATACAAAATATATAAAAGTAAATTGTAAAATAAGTGAAGTTAAAAAAGGTAAAAAGGAATAAAATAAGAAAGAGTTAAATTAAGAGAAACATTAAATTAACTAAAACTTAAAATAAAGAAATAAAAGTTGCATGTTGACACATGCAGTTCCCATTCCATTGTTTGGTGTATTTAATAGATGCTGATGAAGATGAGATTCATCATTCCTTCATCCATTCTCTTCGGAGAAAGGTATTGTGAGACAAAGGATTCCCTGATAGTAGTACGTTGATTGAGGGCTTGGAGGTGGCCATTTGTAGGAATATTACATGTAGTTGAGCCTATGATTGGGTGGAGAGTCGTCCCCAAAACTTTGTTGCAGTTAGCGGAATTCAAATAGCATTGAACTTTAGAGTCTCAAGTAACGAATATTGTTGTCACAGGTAAGTCGCCTTTGCTCGTTTTTATGAAAAATTCATGCTAATTAGTTGAATAGTTTTTGTGTTGATTATTAATTTTGTATTTGATATAATTATTTGCATGTTAAATTTTGGGGTTGTTACAATTAGGGTTATTTTCATTTAAAAAATTCATGTATAATGTGAGTGGGATAATGAGGGGTAATGGAAAGGACAATGGTTTGGTCAAAACAAATGAGGTATTCTAGTTATGAGAATGTTCAGTGATAATGTAATTTTTGGTGTGATTATGGTTAGTCTTGGCTATGTGTTCTTTGAGGCATTCTTTGAGAAATCTGTCTATTTTCCAAATATACAATTTTCCACAAGAGCACGGGATTTGGTAAATGTTAAGATGAAGGGGATCAATTCTAACTTCTACAATTATAAAACACATTTTTAAAGTTCAAAAGTGTTTGAAAGCAATTTTTATACTCTTTTTCATTAAGAATTTAGAAATATAATCAATATTGCATTGGATATAGGGAAGAGAAATGCAAGTTAAATGGAGGGAAGAGGAGGTGGAGTTGGTTAAGCTGATTTTATTAGCAAGATGAAATATTTGCGAATTTGGGTGGATTACCCATTATCTTGGAAGGATTTAAACATATAGGCTTTCTCTTTTACAATGAATTAGGGATTAAATATGTGAAAGGCTTGGGTGGTAAGAGTTTTAGGGACACAACTAAGTCATGTTCTTTATTCGTAATCATCGCCAACATCTTCATGGAACAACTTGGAAGCTTAACCTTTAACACCTTCCACCAAAAGCCCAAAATGTTGGTATCGATTTTTTTATGATACCTTTGTGGTTGGGCCACATGGCATCCCTAGCTTAAATTCTTTCCATAACCACTTAAAAAATATCTCCCCCATATTTGGTTCACTATGGAAGTCGAGGTAGATAATTCTCTCCCCCTTTTTGACATTCTCATTTCTCAACAATCTAACAGAACCCCAACCCATCAAGTTTACCAAAAGGAGACCCATATTGATAGATACCTTCATGCCTGGTCACATCAACATCCAATCGAATATTTTATTGTTCTTAAAACTCTTGCCACCCATGTATTTTTCATCTTTGATCCCCAATTCATTGAAAAAGAGAAAGCCCATATGTCTAAATATTCCTAGCTTAATGGCTACTCATCTACCCAAATTTGCACAACATTACATCTCGCTCATAAAATCAATTCAATTGACTCAACCTTCTCTTCCCTAACTCTAACCTTCATTTATCTTCCCTATATTCAAGGCACTAATGACCATATTTCTAAAGTAGTAACCAAAATAATATAAAAATCATTTTCAAACCATTTAGAACTCCAAAACACCTTTTTAGAACTACTAACGATAGATCTAATCCCTTTTTTCATCTTTGTGTTTACCAAATCCCATGCTCATGTGGAAAAATCATATATTGGTAAAACCCACCTCAAAGAATACATAACCAACATTGATCATAATTGTACTGCAAAGTTTGATATCACTAAAAATTCTCATAACTTGAAACACATCATCTGTTTTGACTGAGCCAAAGTTATCACCACTACCCCTCATTATGGCACTCACATTTTTTGTGATGTTGTTGAAAATGAAAAGCACCTTGATGACTTCAATTGAGAATATTGCTATAAACTCAACACATATTAAAATCTGATAACTCACTGCCTCAACCAATAACCCTTTCCTCCTTTCTCTATGAGTTTCTTACCTTTTCACTTTCCATTTCCTTGAATTTTATATTGTTGTTATGGTTGATCCCTTCTTTTCTCTTTTCTCTTAACTTGTCCTCTTCATGATTTTTTCATCTTTGTTTTAATTCATCCCTTCATTTCTCTAATCTCTTCTCTTCTCCTCTGAAATCTCAATTTAATTTATTTTACTTTAATTATTTTATCTTATTTCATATCCTTCCTTTTTTTTCCATTCTTTATTAATTTTTAGAATAATAAGAATATTTTAAACAATTTTTTTTACATCTTTAATGTCCTTTTTATCTTATCATCTTCCATCTTATTTTTTCCTCTATTTCATATTTTGTTTTATTTTATTTTATCAATTTCTTATCTATTCCTCAATGGCTATTTCCCTCCTCCTTTCAACGATTAATTTTCTTTCCAAGCACTCTCTTATCACTTCATTATATAGTGTTTTGAGTCCATGATGATGTGTGGAGTGAGCACCCAAAACATTGGATGCTTCCTGAAAATTCACACAATTCATATCTAATATTGCATTATGTACAACTTGTATAAATTTAATACAAAATATGTATTGCTTGGATTCTCCTGATCTAACAATAATATGCTACTATTAAATACAGAATGGCTTCTACAAATTATTTGTGGAATTTGAACAACAATCGCCAATCAAAATATCATAAAGAAAGATCAATCACACATAACACATAATTTTATAGGTAAAGCATAAAGATAAAAACCCCACTATCTTCTATTATGTATTATATCATGGATCATGAAACAATTACATACAAAGCACTAATCCAAGAGCTCTTAGTACACGAGCTAACTGTCTTGCACTCTCATACAAAAATTGGAAAGTTCCTTAGTCAATTTACTACCTTGAGACAACTTGCCTCTACTACGCAATCCCTTATGATAGAAATCCCTAAAAGAATGGAATCGTGCTTGCCTTGACTGTGCAATCCTCATTGTCACATCCAATGTGTGTGTGGTCGCATGTGTGCAACCACTAATGTCACAACTGGTAGTCAACTGACCCTTTCACCTACATCTCAACTAGGTCTCCACTGGATCTGACAAGCATGCAGTTAATAGTAGTAAATCTTCAGTTGCATGTGAAGCCATTGATTATGAATTAATTAATAATTAATTCACTTGATCTCTCACCATTGTATCTTCAATGATAACTAGCACAAATGAGTTTAACTCACTTAACTGAGTTAAACTACATTACAACTTTCATAACTATACTTCCAACTCTGTTACAACTTCGAATCACTCAGTTTTAGCTAAGTCCACTTGCATGTCCCGCCAACCAACCTCTTAACTCGAAATTCCTATAGCTAACTGATTTTCCACTTCAGTTAACTATTTCCAAGTGCTCATTGATAATAGATTATTGTTTATTGTCCAACTATTATTAAGGGATAATAATAGTCGACATGCATCTATAAATAGACAAGCAATCTATAAATAGAACTTTCACATACATCTATAAATATAATTTTTTCATGCATCTATAAATAGACATTCACCTAAAAATAGCTTGAGGCTCCATCCTAGTGTAGGTGCTTAATTTTCACTAGGATCTTTCTTGTTGAATCTCAACACTCCCTCTCAACAAGAAAGGGATTATCCTTCACCTCGATCCTGTCTCTATGGTATTCGAATTTTCTCCTTGTGAGCGCCTTCGTCAGAATGTCTACATCTTGATCTTTCATGGGAATGTTTTGAAGCAACATGATTTTCCTTTGCACACAATCTATGAGATGATGGTACTGGATATCTATATGCTTAAATCAATCATGAAACATATGATTAATCAAGATTTAAATGCAACTATGATTATCACAATGAATCACTGTCAGATCTAAATGAGAACCAAACAAACCAACCAAGATCTTTCTCATCCAGATAGCCTCACATGCAGCTTGAATCACTGCAGTGTATTATGCTTTTGCTAAACTGAGTGCCACGGATTTGTACTTCCTACTGTACCAAGAAACAACCATAGATCCAATGCTAAAGATCCCCCCTGATGTGCTCTTTTTGTCCGATGGGCTGCCTGCCCAATCTACATCCATGAAGCCATGAAACTTCACATAATTCGCCTGTCTGTACCATAAGCCATACTTTGATGTGCCCCTCAGGTATCTCAGTACATGCTTTCCTGCCTTCTAAAAGAGCTTGGTAGGCTTAACCATAGCTTGACTCAGCTGGTTAACCGCATACAAAATGTTCGGTCTCGTATTCACTAGATACATTAGCGAATCCACTAACTATCGATATAAAGTAGCATCCATTACCTCTCTAGAACTAGCATCCTCTTTCATCTAGTTTCCTGGAAGAGGAGTATCCATGGGTTTGCAACCCTCATTATGAAAATTACTTGGTATCTCCCTTGCATAATTTCCTTGAGACACAAAAATTTCACCATCTCACTGCCATATTTCCAATCCAAGGAAATAATGAAGCAGGCCCATATCCTTCATCTCGAACTCCCTTGCAAGATCCTCCTTGCATGATTTTATCAGATGCTCATCACCAGTCAATATTAAATCATCAACATAAAGAACAATGATTAAAAGCTTACCCTCCACCACAATTTAGTATAGTTTTGTATCTGCTTCACTTTTGGTGAAGCCTAATTTGATGAAATAGCTGTCTATTCAAGTGTACCCAGCACGGGGTGCTTGCTTCAGCCCATACAATGCTCTTTTGAGTCGGCACACATGCGACACGCTATTGAAGATCTCAAATCCTTCAGGTTGCACTATGTACACCTCTTCCTCAATGATCCCATTGAGAAAAATAGTCTTCACATCCATTTGATGAATGCGCTAGCCCATCTGCGCTAAGAGAGCAAGGATGGTCCTTATGGAAGAATACCTTGCGACAGGTGCAAAGGTTTCTTCATAATCTATCCCCTTGATCTGTGAGAAGCAACAGGCCACAAATATGGCCTTGTATTTCTCAACACTCCTATCAGTAGTTTGATTTACCTTATAGATCCATCTCGAACCTACCACTGATTTATCAATCGACCTTGAAACAATTTCCCAAGCACTGTTTTTAAAAATGGAGTCATACTCTTCCACCATTGCATCTACCCATGTGGGCTTCTACTCTGCTTCCTGAAAGGAATATGGTTCAGTCACAATAAATTTTCTCATTCTACCTGAACTCCTCCTGCACTAGATCTAACCACAGTCATTCCCAAACTGGAAATTTTTCCCATCCGTTGATAGTGTCTTCATAATTGTGCCAACTCTTAGGAAGTCCTAAGAGAGCCAAGCTCACCAAATCATCATCAGCAACAGTTATTTCCACACTCCCCAATTCATCTCGAAATTGGAAAAACTTTGTGAGATAATTTGGAATGGTGTTGCCCTTTTCCATCTTGATATTTCTGAGTTTATCTTTGAGCGCCAATTTCCTATGGTCACTGCTACTTTGGAAAAGATCCATCAAAGCCTTCCACATAGCATATGGTGTGGCTTTCCCATGAAGGCTTGAGAAAATGTGGTCTCATACTCCTTCCAACAGAATCCTCCTCACCTTTGCCACTTTATTTTTCCATGCATCAAGTAATGCAACATATTTCGAAGAAGGCTTAGGAACATCATTGTCAATGAATTCCTTCAATCCATTGTCTTCAAATATTGCCTCCATCCTGTCCTTCCAAGCAATGTAGTTTGAGCTGCCCTCGAGTGCATACTCTAACCTCAAGCCATTGAAATCCATTTCTGTGTTAAATCAGTCGTAGCACCAAGAAAGTATTTCTACAAATTCGAATTCTTTCCACCAAAAAACTCAGCTCCTACTTCAAAATTGCAATTTTCTGTGCTCCAATACCATGTAGAAATTTAATACAAAATATTTATTTCCTAGATTCTCCAGATCTAACAATAATATGCTATTGTTGAATATAGAATTGCTTCTACAAAATATTTTTGAAATTCGAACAACTATCACCAATCACAATATCATGAAGAAAGATCAATCACACATAACACATATAATATTACCAGGAAAGAATAAAGCTAAAAACCCCACTATTTTCTATTATGTATTGTATCATGGATCATGAAACAATTAAATACAAAGCTCTAATCCAAGAGCTCTCAATACATGAGCTAATTGTCTCACATTATCATACAAAAATTGGCAAGTTCCTTAGCCAATTTACTGCCTCCAGATAGCCTGCCTCTACTTCACAATCCCTGCTGATAAAAATCCCTGAAAGAATGGAATCCTGCTTTCCTTGACTGTACAATCCTCATTGGCACATCCAATGTGTGTGTGGTCACATGTGTGCAACCACTAATGTCACAACTGATAGTCAACTGTCCTTTTCACCTACATCTCAACTGGGTCTCCATTGGATCTTACATGCATACAGTTAATAGTAGTAAATCTTCAGTTGCATGTGAGGCCACTGATTGTGAGTTAATTAATAATTAATTCACTTGATCTCTCACTAGTGTATCTTCAGTTACAACTAACACAACTGAGTTTAACTCACTTAACTGAGTTAAACTACTTTACAACTTTCATAACTGTACTTCCAACTCTGTTACAACTTCGAATCACTCAGTTACAACTAATTCCACTTGAATGTCCCACCAAGCAACCTCTTAACTCGAAATTCCTATAGCTAACTGATTTGCGACTGTAGTTAACTATTTCCAAGTGCTCATTGAGAATAGATTATTGTTTATTGTCCAACTATTATTAAGGGATAATAATTATAGTCAACATGCATCTATAAATAGACATGAAATCTATAAATAAAAATTTCTCATACATCTATAAATAGAACTCATCTATACATAGAATTTTCTCATACATATATAAATAGAAATCCACCTAAAAATAGCCTGAGGCGCCATCCTAGCGTAGGTGCTTAATTTTCACTAGGACCTTTCTTGTTGAATCTCAACACAACTCTGAAAATTTACATGCTTTAATTAAAATTAATTTTCAAAGTATTTTATAAGTAAAACTATCCATCCATATATTTATTTATTTATGGTTCCATAATAAATTCCCATTATAGAAGTGTATTTTTAGATGTGATGTTGGAAATTATTAGGGTTGTTAAGATGTGTTTGACAATGTCAGTGTCCATCTAGTTGTCCACACTCTTTGTTAGTATTGTTCCATTCGAAAACTATTGCTGGTTGATTTTTAACACTTTGTTCTAAAAAGGAGTTCATTGTGATGCATCCAAAGTCAAGGTTCCTACCATCATGGTAAAGGAAACCAACAATCGTCTCATCTATGTTTCATTAATAACCAGATATTTTAGAATATATTTTATCTAAGCACTTGCTCCTCGAGTTTAAGTTTGATCTTTTGATTTAATGGGCAACGATTTTTTACTAAACATATTAGAAAATATAACAGTTAATCTAGATTGGATAATTGTATTATTTTTCATCTATCTTTCACAGTGCAAAAAAATGGAGGAATTAACTTGTAGGGTCATTTTAATGGTGGTCTTAGATTGGAAAATTGAGGGTGGAAATTTCTTGATCCATTTTTAGGTCATAAATTACAAATTTTTGTGATCCAAAACTTATTATGGGATAATATTCCACATTCTACCCATTCATGTCTTCCAATTGACACAAGAATCACTTCAATTAAAGCTCGAGTGAGAAATTTATAACTTCCACAAGTTTACCCACCTAGTTGACCACTATGGTATAAGTGGATGCCACAACAGTTCCCTTACATATGTGATTATAGCCATGTGTGGGGTTTCAATAAGTATTTGGAAGGCCCAAGAACCTTATCACTAGTTTAGAGCTGAGGAAATCAAGCCTTAAACCTAAATGATTATCAAGATATGTTAAATATTAGGCTTCTAGGAGGAGTAGAGGTTTCATTCTATATGATTGTATTTTGTTCCATAGTTGAGTAGAGAAACTAGGAGTGGAAAATTAGAGAGAAAAATGGAAGGGGTTAATATTCTATAGTAGCATTATATGCCACGATAACCTCACCTTATAACTAGATTTTCTCTCACAAGGGTCCCCAAAGAAAATATTTGTGTCTATTTTGGATGGTGCATATATTTCTTTGTATTTTCTATTTCTCACATTTCAACTAATTTTAATTAATTAATAAGAAAAACCAACTAAAGAATTTGGAATCTAAGGAAAAATAAATAGTAAAGATTTTAATGATTTTATCATATCTATTGTAATGAATTATTCCACTAAAAATCTATGGAAATTTATAGATCACCAACTATCATCTTTCCATGTAGAATTAATTATAATCGTTTGAATATTCTAGCTGCTTGATGACCGAGTTTGAACAAGTCCCTAATGCTTTTGATTTACTAGATCAATATTTTGATTAATCATAAATATTAAATACAAATATATTGAATGTCCATCAACTAAAGTGATGATAAATGCAATACTTATATCCTTTTTCAAAAGGTTCACATTTATTATAAAATGATAATTTAAGTTTTTTCAAATTTTTTTTTTTTAATTTCTTGCTATTTGTTATTTATGAATATTATTTATGAAAACTAAAAAATATTACAAAACTATAAAGGAATCATTACATTTAAACAAACAACCCATCAATATAAAATTATCTTTCTTCTCATCAATTTTCATTTAATACATTATATATGACACAATGCACCCTTTCACAACACTAGGCTCATCACATAGCTTACTTCCAAATAATTGTATAATCTTATGTTCCATTTAATAAAATATGTTTGTACACCTTTTCTGTATGAATCCACCCTTGAATTTACATGTTGTAGGCATTATTGATACCTTGCGATGTCATTTTATTTCTTACCTTCGCCTCTACTCTTGTCTCTCTAAAAAAATAAAACAATTAACCATGGGTCATGTATATGAATTGTAACAAAATTGAAAAGTATTAATAAGATTGTAACACATCACCCTCATTTACCCCAATAAGGAGAGGTGGTTACTATGAAGAGCCCATTCTGAATGAATGATTATGAGAATGGGATCTTAAAGTTTCGATGTATATACATTTATTTTCTTAATTAGAATTTAACAACATTCTGGTGTTCATCTCGTCACCTTGATATGCCATGCAGATTCATCATTTTCCTCTTCATTTATCATTTTGGAATTCCACGTGACACCCATGTGGCCCCTCGTGGTGCCCATGTAGGATGCTACACTAATGCCACTTCACTATAGTGGAATCCTCAACAACCATTTTATGTGCATAAATATGGCATACATCAAGCCTATAAATTGCATTCAAGTCAATATGTATGTACATATGTATATATATTTATGAGAGTATTTCACTTAGGCTCTCAATCCAATCCTATATTCAATCTCTTGCGCATATATATATATATATGGGTTTATTGATAGGAAATTAATTTATAATGAATTTAACACAGAATACAGACTTCTCTTTGACATGGCCTTGTTTATTACAATTTTGAGTTTTGATGGAAAAATTGTACATCATAGTACAAAGAAGCATTTTAAAGGTTGCTACCATTCCACTTACCTACATAATAAGACTGTAAATGAATTTAAGCACCTTCTTATAATCATATTTCTCAGGAATATTGTACACCACAACAACGTAGAAATTATAATATCTTTCTTGTATCAGATCCTGTTGTTGGGGGTGTGTTATATACTTTCCACGATTAGTCGCATGCACGGGGGGCGGTAATCCCCCTTGTTCGTTATGTGGGGCGCAACTGGGGGGTCACAGGGGGGGTGGAAGCCCCCCTTGTCGGTGGGTTTGTACGGGGGAGGTATCCCCCCAACATGAGATCTAGGTCAACACCCTGGGAATTTTTTTTTTGGACACTATAATAGGTGGGTGGACCTACATAGGTTTTTCACATGGTTTTAGGCATGATGATTTTCTTCCCATGGTATTTTGTAGATCTATTCAAGGGAATTGCATTTATGTTATAATCGAGGTTTATTGGATTGAGGTTTATAAATGCTTCAACACACACACACATATATATATATTATAAAATTGAAAGGAATATAATGAAAAATCAATTTGGTAGTCCCAGTTTTTGGGATCCAACGGAAAATATTTGTGTATATTTGTTTTATGCTCTCTCCATTGTTTATTTTTCTGTTTTAAGGATTTGTTTGCACGTAATTTCTTTACGGGGTTAAAACCTACATCTGTTGACACATTTTTCCATCTTGTAGGTTGCTGAGGATCCTGCATATACCTTTTTTTCATTTATAGAAAAATGTATTTTGTTGTTGAAATTATGGAACTGTTGTAGAGCAAATGCTATAACATGAGTTTCAAATTAAACATAGTTTTAGTAAAGCCATGATTGCTTAATTATCCTTCAAGATCCTATACTTGTTTCAAGGATGAAATTGCTATTTTATTAATGGTTTAAGCTTTGATATATTCCTTTATTGGGAAACATCAATGAAGTTGTCCTATAAGTGCTCCAATGGAAACCCTTCAGAGTCTTGATGCCAAGGATTTCACAATATTCTAAATTTCTATAGTGTGTTTCCTATGATAAGGTCGATTGAAATAAATCTATAGAAAAAACCACATCTACAAGAACAAATAACATACCAAATAAACGATGTCATAAATATATACAACTTCCAATTATCTTAGGAAAAGGTATGGGAAGGGGCTTAAATTATAAAAATAATTGGACTTCAGTTGTCAATGAGTGGGTGTGCCTATGATTAAGTCTAACCAAGAAGAAAATATCCCATTTACAAGTAATAGTTTTAAAAAGTTTTTTTCTAAACAATTCACACAATAGTATTCAGTTAAGCATGTGACTAGGTCTAACCCTAATTTAAATCTTCCATAAAAGGAAATAACTAAATAAATGCACTTCATAGTTCACGGGACAATAACTAGTATTCATGAATAAACCTAACCCTATTTAGAAACTCTCATAAAATGAGATAATTAAAGAAATATTGTAGCACAAACATTTTATTCCTCCTAAAATAGATGAGAAATTTGAACAAGAATTTTCACCTGCGATGATTTTATAAATGTCAACTCTAAGCTCAAGAAAGTAGTAAAAACATAGCATGGCTTATCACTCGCTCATGAATGCAATTATATGTAGTTTTATTCCTAGGCTAAAATAATGAATTATGAGTTTGGAAATAAAATGAAAGGTAGACTAGTTTCGATATACTTAAATAGCCTAAACACTTCTTGAAAGGACACTACTTGAAAAATATTAACCTTTCAGTGAATTTTTACCCAAATTATGGATGGCCTCAAGAAGTGATCATATAAAGTACAAAATACTATACACTAGACCTAAAATATACACATGATATAAATACTTGATTGCAATAGCGTAGATAATGGAAATGATATAAAAGAGATCGAAATTGATAAAAAAATTTCCATAAACCTTTGGAGACAGAAGGTAGACAATGTTGTATATATTTCTTGAAGACAATTTATAGGTTGGAAACTATGCCAAGAAATCAACTCACCCTACTTTAGGATCAAGCTATCCCTTGAACCAAAGGGGGTTCCCTTAGATGCTACGAGGCTAATGATTGTTCATGGAAATGGAAAATAACCTTTTAACTATAGTGGCTATATTTATGGGTTTTGAGAGTTGGTTTCTTAGGTTTTCAAATGTTTTAAATGTGTTGTTATTGATGGAAAAAGAAAATCATTGATGGCCAGGGAAAAGAAGATGATGGTAAAGGTGTGGCAAAGAGATTGGTGAGGCAAGTAGTATTCATGTAGAGAATTAGGAGCTATTTATTGTATATAAAATCACCTCAAAAAATGGTGGAACCAAAGTATATGGATATAGCTCTGAAATATATTTACAGTGGTATGTGGAAGTCCAGTAATGGCCTTCTAGATCAAAAGTTATATCCAATCAAAGATTAGAACCTCCAAAGTCAAATTGTGTAGAGTTAAAGTTAGTTGGAGGTACTTCAGAGTGCATGATAGTTTTGGTGCACATTAAAATACAACAGAGTTATTGGAAGAGACACTAGTCAGAGCCTTGGGTTGACATGGAGTAGACAATGCAACAACAAAAAACATTGTCATTGGCACAAGGCAAAGCCGACATGACAGTTAAACCCGATAATGGGAGCCAGGTGGGTGTACCTCGAAAAATATTAAAGGAGAAATTAAGGGAATTAGAGGGATGATGCAGGGTGAGTGAACATGGAAATATGGAATTGCAAGGGCTACTAGAATTTCAGTCAGGTGAATGTGGCAAAGAAAGTGTAACAGAGGCAATTGCATAGATTTTAGAGCAGGAGGCCCCCTCCTGACAGGTTAACAAAAATATATGTCCTAAGGAGGATCAGGCACCACGAGTTTCCACTAAATAATCAGAGGAATTGCACTAGGATCCTCATATTAAATGCTAACCCATAAGGGGATCACGAAATGGGAAGTTAGTTGAAACCATGGATAGTTAGATCAATGGCTATGATTGATTGTGCTACCCCTCCTCTTAAAACCACAAACAACCTGAAGGAGGGTGCAAAAAATGCAAGTGGTATTTTAATAATGGAACAAGTTAGGAGACATGGAAAATGTAGAGAGGAAGTGCATTGTTGAAAAGGGCCAGGACCCTTAGAAATTTCTATAAAGGAAAATGGTGAAAATTCGTGTCTCATGACCACTTTCTCTCTCCTCTAAAAGCAACGAGGTGGAAAAATTTGATTGGCTTACATGGATGAAATATATGCATAGGTGGATAATGATGTTAGCAGTGATGTGGCCTAGTAAGGAGTGGACACGTGGCATGCATATTTTTTGTTTTCAACTACCCAAGTGGAAACTTTCCAGGTGACACATGGACCACTTCGGAAAGGAAACATGGCATTTGTGCTGCCATCATGACGTCATCCTATTGGTAGGACCTTGGAAGTATTTGAAGCGATACAAAAAGGTACAAGTTAGTTGACTGCTGACAGGGAAGTTATTAGAGACAACTCAACTCGAAACTACAGTGATTGGGTGCAGGTGCAATGGGATTTTTGAATACACAAAGAAAAATGGTTGGGATTATGAATGTTGGGACACATTGGCAGTGAAAGGAGGCAACAACAACCAATGAGAAAGGGGTAGATGGCCCCACATAATGTGAAATCCTGTAAGGCCAATCCTGGAGGTGTTTAAGAATGGAAAACAAAAAGCGTCGGTATAAATATGCTGAGAACCAAGCACTTGCACTTGGACCCATGCAATAAAGAGGCTGAGGGTGCAGAGGCAGTCGTAAAAGAAATTAAACCCTTGGGGCGTAAAGGAGAAAAGGGACCGCAAAGTTTAAAACTTAGCACCATGACGAGATTTTGTGGTGGCTTGGTGACCATAGGAACAGGTAGGTTAACTGCTTAAGTGGAAATTTTGGCAGCATGGTTGAGTTAAGCTACATATTTGGAATTTTATCCAAATATAGTTGTAAACTAAAGTTAGAACTGGAGTTAAAACTATAGCTAAACCATGTAAAAGTTCCATATTTCTAGAATAAGCAGTTTTGTTTAGATTAAATTATAGAAATAGGTGATAAGGGTCTGATGACTTTAATAACAGATGTAGAAGACTCAAATAAATAAGAGAAAGAAAGAAATAAAGAAAATCATGCAGGAATGAAAGAAAAGGAAAGAGGCCAAAAATAGAAAAGAAAAATTCTTTATAAGCATAATCGATTGAAGAATTTTTTAAGTGTATCATTAAAATGTGTGGATTTTCTTGAGGTTGTTGGTGTGGTGGTGTATTTCTCTATAATCATAAATTGATGAAGGTGGTGTTGGAAAAATTGTTTTATTTTGTAAGCAGAGGTGGAATTCATGGTTCTAGTTTGAAAATGGATGAAAGATGAATCATTGGTGTCAAGCAAGTTATAGTTTGCATATAAGGGGTTGTAGTGCCTTCCAATAGTCGCCGGTAAATATTTTTATTTGGAGCACCATTCAATTTTATATGATAAATGAAGGAGTTGTAGCTTCTTGCTGGTTGTAGCTAGAGAAATTTGTAATAGCAAGTAGTAGCTTGCCTTGTGAATAAATTGAAGATAAGTTTGAAGAATCTGTGTGTCCCTTTTGTTACTGATATTATTTCATATCATCCTCATATGAATGAATTTTTTATGGTGTCCTAATATCATTGCATAAGTGAAATAAAAATTTTAAATTGTGAAAATTTCTACAATACTAATTCACCCTCATCTCAGTATTTTCCTGGTTTCTAACAATTGGTATTAAAAAAAGGTTAATTAAGATTAGTTTAATTGCTAGAATAGAGATAAAGGACCATGCCAAACCAAGAAGGAGGATTTACCAAGTAAGGATGAAGACTTACATCCAATCACTTGGAGCTGATGTATGGGATGTTGTGGAAGAAGAATATAAAAATAATTTAGCAATGATTACCAAATATCAGAAGATAAGTTTGCATGCAATGTTAAAGCCATGACTGCCCTGCTTGCTGGTCTACCTAAATCAAAACTTGTCAAAGTGATGGAATGCACATCTGCCAAATCTATCTGGGACAAGATGAGTAGTTTCTATGAAGGTTACAACAAGGTAAAGAAAGCTAAACTTCAAGGTCATAGAATTCAATTAGAGTCTTTAAGGATGCATGATGATGAATATATTGCCAAATATTTTTTAAGAGTTGATGAGGTTGTGAACATTGTAAGAGGACTTGATGAGAAGCTATATGAAGCTGTGGTAGTTCAAAAGGTGTTGAGATATCTTACGAAGGTTTCATCGATTGAATAAAAGGCCAATCTGAGCACTTTCATGCTAGATCAATTACTTGCTATCCACATTGCCTATGAGATGATAATTTCTAATGGTAAGCTTGTAGCAAAATAATCAACCTTCAAAGTAGATAAGAAGCCCAAGGAAGAGCATAATGATTCATGTTGTGAATCCGATGAAGAAAAATCCAAGTTTTCATGGAAGCTCAAGAGAGGCTCAGGAAAGTATAAAGTTAAGATTCCCTTTAAGTGTTTTAATTGTAGAAAAGTTAGTCACTATGCAACAAAGTGTCCTGAAAAGAAGAAGAAGGATTATTGTCCGAGAGAAAAATTCATAAAAGTGAAAAAAGATAGAAAGAAGGCTAAAAATAGAGGCCTTTATGTTCAAGAAGACAAATCCTCTAAAAGTGAATTCGGCCACTCCTCATATGAGGATAGAGATGATGAAATCCAAAAAGAGTTCATGCTGATGACGAAGAGCATGAAGTGGATCTAGAAGGAGAACTTGTAAGTGCACTTGAAGAAATAGAAAGAATAAGAAAGAAAAATAAATCTCAGGAAGGAGTCACTGATCACAGAAAACACTGAAGTTGTTGAATCATTTCTCTTGCAAGTAGAATAAGGTAATAATATTCAAGAATCCCTGAACGAGTAGTTGAATGAGAAGAATCAAGCTTGTGAAAGGCTGGAAGGTGAAATTGTTTTGCTGAAGAAGGAGTTAGATAAGGAAAGAATGCAAATGAGTTTTAATTAGAAATTTGGAAAAGGGATTGATAATTTAAATGAAATATTGGAAGCACAACAAGTATCCAAAGATCGAACAGGTCATGGATTTGAGGTTGAGTCTAGTGCATCAACAAAATTAAAGGGTAAGAAACAAATCAATTTTGTGGCATCAACAAAAGAAGACACATCGTAGCAACAAAAAGGAGATATGCAACCCAAAAACTAGTCAAATAATTATAAGTAGTAGAAAAACAACAACACTAGTCAAGTAGATCGAAACTTACCCAGAATAAACCCAATGTAGAATACATACTTCCAGGTATGCTGATATTTTTATAGGATATTGTTTCACCTATACCAATTATGGTCATAAAGCAACAAACTGAAGAGCCAATCTATCCTACAGGCAACTCAGATCTAGAAGAAGGAATCAACAAAGGAAAATGAAACCCAAGTACAAAAATTCTTTTGCTCCCTTGAACTATTTGATGCAATGTTTTAATTTTCAAAATTTTTGGCATATAGAAATTGATTTCAGACTTAAGGAGAAGAGGCATGAACTAGTTATTGATCAAATTAAACAAAAGCCCAAGGTATGGAGATGAACAAATAAAATAGAGCAATGTGATATTGTTTTGTATTCTCATAATGAAGGTAATGATTGTATGTGGACAATGGTTGTTCCATGCACATTTCAAGAGACAGAACCAAGTCCTTGACATGGAAACCAATGGATAAAGGTAGTGTAAATTTTCGCAACAATGCACCTGGTAAAATTGTTGGTAAAGGAGTTGTCAGTGTGTCAATTAGAAAAGGTAAAGAAAATATTGTATTGTATGTTGATGGGGTGAAGAAAAATATGCTTAGTGTGTCATAGATATGTGATCAAGGCTATGATGTGATTTTCAAAGCTAAAAATTATCAAATCAATTCTACAAACTGTAATATTCCAAATTTTTCCTTCAATAAATTGGAATATAATTTTTTTTTAATTTCACCTATAAGTTGAATAATTGGGTGAGGAGGCCCAAACACAATAAAAAAATGGATGAAATCCCTCTTAGTATGAAAGGGGATCAGAAGTGGAACTAGATTTCACACCCTCATGTGTGAAAAGTGACATTTTCAAAGAGGTTGGGTAAAGTTTGACCAAGTCAAACAGCACAGAGGTATGAGGTGGAAAGCATCTTGTGGGACAGCGCAAAGAAAGAGGAAGGAAGATTCCTTGAAGGGGGAAACCCTAAAGAGTGGGACCCATGGAGAGGGAGCTCTCATGTGTTTAAAAGGAGGACAAGGCAACCATTGTTTCACATGCATATGATTATTGATTTTGTGTCTGCTTAGACTATTTGTAGTCCCAGCTGTTTAGCTGAGTTGTAGTGCTTCTTAGCACAAGGATTTCCTGTTTAGGAATCCTACTCCTTTCTTGAGAAGCCTCTTGAAGGAGTTGTACTAATTTTCCTCACATCCAGGCTTGAGGCCAAGCATCCTCCTCTAGTACAGCGTTATTTCTGCAACAGAATAATGTTGTGTTGCAGGGTGTTGCAGTGAGGGATCACAACACCTCTTCCATCACTTGTTTTTCAGAGGAGGAGTCTCTCTTTCCTTTGAGGGATTAGTTTGGAAGCCATTGGATCTTATTTCAGATCTTGGAATTAGGCCAACTCATACCCTTGCCCCTATAACGCAGTTTGCTTCAGCAACTACGTTATTTTCATTGTGCATTTGCTGTGGGGTTTTACATTGTTGATTGGAGGGTGAGATTTCCGGTGATAGGATCAGCCTTCACTTGGAGAATTCCTTAGAGGAGGTCTACTTCAGATTATTCATCATATTCAGCCTTCTCTATTTCATTTCCATTTTTGAGTTGCAGTTGCTACCCAGCAACTTCGACATTTTTTCCATTTTGTATATTTCAGCCAATCCTTCTAAGGATTGTTGTATTATTGTTTCCAGGGGTTGAGAGCTTGCTCCCCCTCATTTATTGATCCACATATTGTTATATATTTCTGTTATTATGTATTATGATGCAGTACCTCTTATAAACTGCATCCTCTTAGCCTGCAGGAACTCATGTGTAGCAGTGTTTCTATATTTTGATGTACATGTTCCATTGAGGCTCTCATTTCCTAGCTTGAGTGGCTGATTCCTCAAAGAATTATACTCTTTTTACTGATATAACATCATTTTTTTGCTATCAGTATCTTCATGTGACTAGGATAATAAAAATAACACTATTATTCCATTATATGTGCTTGCATTTGCTGCAGTCCCCTCATCGGGCATTTTTACAAGGTAACTAGGTGTGGGAGACCTGCTTAACCCACCTAGAAGGATTTATTTTGAGCCACTTCTTGGATTTCGGTCTTAGATACATTGATCCAAGGGATCTGGGTCCTAGTTTCAAATCCTATAGTAGCCATCTCTAAAAAATGAATTTTTTATGCATGCCTTGCTAGCTGTTCCAGATTTGGAATATTACAGTGGTATCAGAGCATCTTTCTTGGCTGAGCCTGTGAGTCTTAGCTCAAGAAGATAAAAGAACATCAGAATGATGAAGAATATGAGATTTATCTCATTAATTTTCAAATCCAGAAAGGACCTCCCTGAGGAAGTTAAGCAGATGAAGAGTTGGAGTGAAACTCCTAAAGAGTTTCAAGAAGAGGAAGAGCCATGCACTTCCTATTCTCAGAGAGGAGAAGACAAGAGACATAGAGTAATCTTGGAATTTGAGATTCTAAGTGAATACAAAGCTAAATCTAGAGCCTCCAAGGAGACTCTAGCTTTACCTCAGTTCATTCAGCCAGAGGAAGAGGGATCTACATCTTTGCATGCTGCTGATCTAGAGAAAAAAAGTTGCACTATGCTGTGCAAAGGCAGTGATGAAGAAAAGAGGACCCATGCATTATGGGAGCATTCACATGACAACTTCATTCATGAAGCAAAGGAGGAATAAATGGTAGATAGTAGACATCTTGAAGTGAGAAACCCTTTCTCCTTTCTAGATGACACTTTCTCAATGAGCACTCCCCAGCTCAAAGAGAGACTTCTACTTTCAGCAGATCCAAGACCACATTGGTTTTGGAGGACTATTGTTGAGAGGGAGGTCTCACGGAGAGATCTCATTAAAGGTGCACTTCAACACATCATGAAGTGCAAGGATTTTCTTCCTTTCTCATAGGAACAAATAGAATATGGAGGACATCTTAGGATGGATAACATCTCTCATGCTTGTGTTGGACATTCCTTGAGCCATACACATCATGATGGGAGGTTTTTTCCTAACACCTATTTGGGTCCTTATGGGATCACATTGATCCTTGAGAAGATTGCATTTCAAAATCCCATGAAGTGCAAAGACAAGAATCTGATTTGGGAGGATGAAACAAACCATGACACTCCTATGGAAACTCATGAAGACATCTGTTGAGCCCCAAAGATGTCCTTTTATTTCACCAAATTTCACTTCATTTCCTTTTTCCTTTATCAATTATAGGCTTAAAAGATCAATAGGATTGATTAAAGTCACTTTAAGAATGCATACAATAACTGACTTACTAAACTTTTGTGGTCTTGTTGTTGTAGTGATTTTTGACTAGACTTAGCTACAGAATGCATCCATTCTGTATCTAGTCGCAGATTCCACAGCTATCTTTATGTTCACACAGGTTACAGGTGTCACTTAAAGGAAAAACGCATATGGTTGAATTCAAAAACTCACCTATATCATTCCTTTCCCTCTATGAAGTCTGAGCAAAAATCTGCAAGTGGTTATGCACGTGGAGGAAACCAAAACTAAGAAGTAGACTTCTACCAGGAAAAGGACTCTGCAGGTGTCTTCAACAAAGTACGAGGCCTCAACAAGAGTTATAATTCGATTTTGATTGAAAAAGACACCTATCCCTATTTCTTCTCAATGACAGTTATGTATTTTTTTTATAAAAATAACTTGGTGAACTGAGAGACAGTTAGTTAGTTGATGTTTTGTTGTTAGGTTGTCTAAGACTGTAATACTCTATTTTTAAAGCATTTTCCTTTAATGAAAAGAAGTAAAACTTTAATACATGATCTGAAGAAATATTGAGGAGATTCGTGTGCCAATTCAATGGTAGAGGGCCCCTACTGTCTGAAAGGCTTTGTGCATATTTTTTTTAGATAAGTAACTTTAGCTCTGTTTCGTTCTTAATTTAGGCAGTTTTATGAAATTCATGTTTTATGCTTACTTATATTGAATAGTGCAGTCAATCTTGTTCTCATGAATTTTTCCAAAATATCACTAACACTGAATGAGATAGAGCTGTAGTATTTCGAAGGCTAATTGCGTATTAGTTCAGTTCAGTTCATTGCATTTCAAGTTTTATTAGCTAGTTGTATTCTAGTTCTGTTAAATTCAACTTAAAGGCCTTCATTATTTACAAATTGCTCTTGTTCTTAGTCCCTTCTAACACATTATTATCATATGGACAAGAATTAGTAATATCATTTTGAGGTCTTGACTGTTTTGCAATTTGTCATAATTTTACAAACAACCTTTTCCCAAAGCTACTCCAAGAGATCTCTAACCCTTTAATGAGGCTTAATAGTAACATCTTGAGTTGCAGAATGGGTTGATTTTAGTGTCATAAGTTAAATTAGCATAGAGTTCCTTACTATGTTGCAGATAATATTTTCTCAATGTGTTCCAACAAATTTATAACTATGGATGAAATTTTCTCTGTGATATTGTAAGATGTTGTTTACTTAAAAGAACATCATTGCATCAAACTTATCCTTTTCTCAAGTTGTTCCAACATATCTCTAATGAAATGAAATGGATTGAGTTAATGTTATGAGTTACTTTCCTTGTCAAGCTTTGCAATTGGTGAATTAGCATTTTCTGTTCTTAGGTGCCATACATAGTTTAGAGTAGATTTTGCTCTGTTTTAGTGTGACTAATAACTTCTCTTTGCCAAAAATTTAGTTCTTTTTCTATTAGCACAAGAACACAAAACAAAAAACACTAGAAAAACACTAAACACAATGAAGTAGGAAGAAGATACCTAGGCACATATAGTGCACTTCACTTTAATAGTTTACTAGCTCTGATTGACAATTTATGACATCAATTTAGGAACACTAAGTTGAGCAGACATTTTGGCATCGTTTCCAGGGAAGTGTAACTAGGTAGCCTTATTTCTTACCTCCCAAAAACAATGATATGCGTAGAGAAAGAGACTTAAGGGGTAGATTCATAAGAAGCAGAAGCTTGATTCCTAGAACACCACTTGTTCCACCAAGACCAGGAGGCAACAGACCTCCAACTCAAACCCACATCCCATCGTATACTGATCACAGACTTCTAGAAGGCTTAAGATCAGATATTCCATCAGAGAGACCTTCCACTTCATCCATTGAATTTGTCCTAGAAGAAGATTCAAGAATCCCTGCTAGAGACATAAACTTTTCCACTTCCATAGGAGAATCAACCATGGCAGAAGAAGGGGGAGGAGGAGTCTTTAATGGAGAACATACACTATTTTGAGGGGGTAGAGGTAGAGGTAGAGGAGAAGGAGGTAGAGGTGTAGAAGCAGAAGGAGGTAGAGGTGAAGAAGGAGGCAGAGGAAGAGGTAGAAGGGAAATGGGAAGCTCTTTTGGGTTTCCTATAGTAGATGAAGAAACCAATGCAACTATGAAAAACATTTCACCCTCTGTCCTTCCAAAATTTTATGGACTCAAAAGTGAATCCTGAAACCTTCCTATTTTAATTTGAAGTCCTATGTAGAACCTATGATTACTTACAAGATGCCCAAAAACTTAAACTATTCCCTTCAACATTGAAAGGAGTAGCACTAAAATGGTTTATGAGTTTGATCAATAGTTCTATTAGGACATGGGAAGACATGAAACATGCATTTCTAGAGAGGTATTTGGATTACTGTATGCCAATCAACCATAAGGAGGAAGTGTTTAAAATGCTACAAAAAGAGGATGAAAATCTGGAAGATTTGTTGGAGAGGTTTAACTATAACATCAAGAGGGAAAAAATGGAAAACTTAGACCAACATACTTTGAAAGCTCTCTTGTTGAAGACAATTAGGGATGAATGGTTAGATATCCTTAATATGATGGGAAAATGGGATATATCTTAGCTCACATTACCTGAAATAGCTGAATTATGTATCAATCTTTCAAGAGGGAAATCTAAAATTGTAAAAGGACCAAGAGACCCTGCTCTTGCAAGGGCAAGTAAGTCTGCTTCTAGGACAGTAAGTAGGGAAAAAATGGGACATATGATTGATGAATTCAAATCTGACATTTTAGGGAGTCTTAGTGAGCAGATAGACACCCTCAAGTTACAAAACAAGCAAAAATCTGAATCTGATGCCTTAGCAATCTTTTGTCCCAAATGTAGAAAGAAGCATGCCTTGAGAGAGTGCCCTTTGGATGCAAAAGTAGTAGAGACTTGTATAATTTGTTCAGAAAAACATGAGGCCAAGAGTTGTCCTTCACTTCCTGGTCTTAAATCTGTCTTTCAAGAAGAAACCCCTACAAATTCCACAGAATCTCTAAATTTTGTCTCTAGGAGGCCTTGGCAAGGACCTCAAACACAAGGATTCAATGATCAACTGTATAATCAACCCCCACCAAATCAGAATTCTTGGCAGCAACCTTGGCCTCAATTTCAAAATCAATCTCAAACTTGGGCACAAGGAGCACAAAATCCCTATGGAAGATACTCTCAGTACTATCAATATCCACCATCCTATCCACCATATCAAAATTTCCCTCCTCAACAAAATCTTAAAAATCCACAACATCAAAATCCACCACTTCCATTACCATTTCCTTAGAAAGAAAATCAGTTACCTGCCCAACCCATACCAAACCCCAACAATAAAAATCCTCAGAACACATACATGATATAAGGCCAACAGTTTCCAACCTATTTGATTACTCCTTTGGACCTTAATGATGTTCAACTTAGGTTTGGAAGAATACTTGAAAAGAAGAAACCTTCTGTAATCATACAAGAGCAAAACAATTCCGAGGAAGATTCTCTATGGGTAAATAAAAGTCTTGAAGAGAACACATCTTTTCAAGCCCCAACCATGGAAAAATCAAAACAAAAAGAACCAATAATTTCAACTCCTATATTAGAGCAGCCATCAACATCCACCTCTACACCTCCCTTTCTAGAAAGATTACAAATTGATAGGGGTGTAGAAAAACAAATTATGGTGTCTAATTATGATTTCCTAGATGAGCTAAAGAATGTTTGTATTAATATCCCATTATTACAAGCTATCAAGGAAATTCCAATCTTAGCAAAAACAATAAAGGAGTTGAACATGAAAAAAATAGGAAAAAGAATCAAAGAGATAAAGAAAATTCAACTGGCAGGAAAAATAGCAGATATCATGATGGGTAAGATTGCCATTCCAAAGTATCTAGACCCAGGAAATCCAGTTGTTAAAATACACATCAATGGAACTGAGATCCAAAACACACTTATTGATTTAGGAGCAGCAATCAATATCATGAATAGACAAATCATGGATAAACTAAAGCTTCCTAATATTCTTTTTACACCCACATTATTACAATTAGAAGAGAGATCTGTGATTAAACCTGATGGGGTAATAGAAGACATTCCAGTGTCCCTAGATTCTTGGGAGTATCCTGTGGATTTTATGATCTTAAATCCTAAGAATAATCTAGGAGGACATCCTATTATATTAGGAAGACCTTGGTTAGCTACAATTGATGCTTTCATTAGCTATAGATCCGGTGATATGTACATCTCTGATGGTAGTTCAACCAAGAAATTTACCTTGTATCCTCCAACAAAAACAATTACAGAATTAGATGATACTCAATGGATTGAGGATGAAGAAGACATACAACCTCTCTTCACAATTTCAGAAATTAGTGAAGATAGCCAGATTCTGAATACCTTAGAAAATTTTGAATCCTCTTCGGAATAAAAACATGAACAATTTCAAGAAGAATCCAACATTGAGTTTTTATCATCAAGACAAATGTCTCTTTATTCCATGGATAAATTTGACATCTCTGCAATTGAGATATTTCCAGATAAAACTTTAAACATAAACAAGAACCTAGAGAAATCTCAACAAGAAAAGCTAGTCAAGATATTACAGAGACATTCTTCTGCTTATGCATGGGAGTAAACTGATATGAAAGGGATAAGTCCTAAGACTTGCACTCATCACATCTACATAGAGGAAAATTGTAAACCAATCAGACAACCTTAGAGACAAATGAATCCAAATCTTAGGGAGATTGTTAAAGAAGAATTGCAGAAATTGTTAAATGTCAACTTTATCTATCCCATTTCAGATAGTTAGTGGGTTTCTCCTTTGGTAATTGTGCCAAAGAAAAATGGTAAATGGAGGGTGTGTATTGACTATCGGGAATTAAACAAAGCTACTCTTAAAGATCATTTTCCCCTACATTTCATAGATCAGGTGTTAGATACATTAGCTGGCAAAAAGTAATTCTCATTTTTAGATGGGTTTAGTGGTTATAACCAAATTCAAGTAGCACTTGAAGATCAAGATAAAACCACATTTACCTGTCCTTGGGGTACCTATGCTTACCGAGTATTGCCATTTGGACTATGCAATGCACCTGCAACATTTCAAAGGGCAGTACTAGGAATATTTTTAGATCTAATACATGATTGTGTAGAGGTATATATGGATGATTTCACAGTCTATGGAAACACATTTGAAGGAGCCTTAGCAAACTTGGAATTTTTTTTAAAAAGATGTAAAGAAGAAAATATTTCACTAAGTCATGAGAAGTGTTTTATGATGTTTACTGAAGGAATTGTTTTGGGGCATCACATTTCAGGGGATGGGATTAGAGTTGATGAGTCAAAAGTTAAAGTCATCTCTAACTTATCTATTCCAAGTTGTCAAAAAGATGTTAGAAGTTTTCTAGGATTTACAGGATATTATCGAAGTTTTATAGAAAACTTCACTAAGATAGCATCTCCACTTTTCAAATTACTTACCAAGGACTGTGAATTCAAGTGGAATCCTGATTGCCAGTTAGCCTTTGAGACCTTGAAAACAAAATTCTCTGAAGCACCTATTTTAAGGGGACCTAACTGGAAATTACCTTTTCATATTTCAACAGATGCCTCAGATACAGCTTTAGGAGCAGTATTGGGACAAAAAGACCTGATTCCTTATGCCATCTACTATACAAGTAAAAATTTGACTCCTTCAGAGTTAAATTATACTATAACTGAAAAAGAGTTCTTAGTTGTTGTTCATGCCATAAATAAATTCAGACACTATATAACAGGCTATGAAACTTTTGTTCACACAGATCACTCTACAATTAAATATCTAATGAACAAATCAATTACTAATGGAAAAGTCATAAGATGGTTATTGCTTTTATAGGAATTCAACATTACCATTCTAGATAGGCCTAGGAAACAAAATACAGTAGCTTATTTCTTATCTAGACTCCAAAACATCAAAGATAATACTCCAGTTGAAGATCAATTCCCTGATGAATATATTTTTGCAATTTCTACTCAAACTCCTTGGTTTGCTGACATTGCTAATTATTTAGTTTCAGGGAAATTTCCTTCAATAATGAATGCAAGAGACAAAAGAAAGATAATTTATGACAGTGCACAATATTCATGGGTTGCTAATGATTTATACAAAACAGGTCCAGATTTTATCATTAGGAGATGTGTTCAAGAAGATGAGATGCCTGAGATCCTCAAGGCATGTCATGATGAACCTTGTGGCAGACACTTTGCTGATAAAAGGACAGCTTATAAGGTCCTTCATTTAGGATACTATTGGCCATCCCTTTTTAAAGATGCTAAAGAGTATGTCAAAAGGTGTGATAGCTGCCAAAGGGTAGGGAAACCTTCTCCTTCAAGTGAGATGCCATTGCAGCCTCAGGTACATATTGAACCTTTTGAGAAATGGGCTTTAGATTTTGTAGGACCTATTAGTCCTCCATCAAGACAAAATAAATAAATATTAGTTTGCACTGATTATGTTACCAAATGGGTAGAGGCCAAGCCATTACTTTCTGCTACTGAAGCATCTATAGTTAATTTTCTTTTTGAGGATATTTTTACTCATTTTGGTGTCCCAAGAGAAATTGTTACAAATCAAGGAGCTCAATTCACATCAAGGCTAGTGGAAGAAATGATGGAGAGGTAAAAAATCAGACACAGAAAATCTACTCCCTATCATCCACAAGCAAATGGTCAAGTGGAATCTACTAATAAGGTTATTGAAGGCATCCTAACAAAGACCGCTCATTTACATAGAAGAGATTGGGCAAACAGGCTTCCTGAAGCCTTGTGGGCCTATAGAACTACATGGAGAAGCATAACAAGTCATACTCCTTATGAAATCGTTTATGGAAAACAAGTCTTGTTTCCCATAGAGTTTCAGATTCAAACTTTTAAAATGGCAGTCCAGCTAGTACTTGATCTAACAGAAGCACAAAAGCATAGGTTGGAGCAGATTAATGAATTGGATGAGATCAGATAGGATGCAGTCCAGAGAACAAATATAGTCCAACAGCAAAGGACTAGATAGCATGATAAGTACATTAAGGAAAAGAAATTCAAAGAAGGTGACTGGGCCCTCTTGTTTGATTCAAAGTTCAAATATTTTCAAGGTAAATTCCAAACATATGAAATTGTGAAATTTTTTGACAATGGAGCGATAAAAATCAGGACAATAGATGAAGAGAAGGTCACTTTTCTTGTAAATGGTCATAGATTGAAGTTGTATCATAAGCCACTTTCAAGAGAAGAATTTGTCAAGAGATTCTAGGAGAATAGTGATGTGAAGTTAATGAAGAAGAATCCTTCTTCTTCATCAACTTAATTGAATTTTCTAAATTCAAATGCATGAAAAAAAAAGTATAAACATAAAAAATCATCACTGATTAGCATGTTTATACAGAAAAGATAAAGCAAAAATTAGAATCCTTCTGACACTTTAGCTTTTCAAATTTGTTATTTTCCTGCAAGCAACTATCATAAAATCATAAGTGCAGTCCCATTTTATATATCATATTCCACTTATGATCCATTTCACTCCATCATGTCTCACTTCATTCATATTTCATTCACTCCATTCATCCATACTTCATTCACTCCATTCCATGGTCCACCTCATTTTCATTTCAATTTTTTAAATTTGATCTCTTTCTACAATTGAGTATTACAAATCATAAGTTGCAGGCCACTTTTCATATTTCATTCCACTTTACATCTATGATCCATTTCATTCCATTATATTTCACTTCAATCATGCTCCATTCCACCATATTTCATTTCATACTACACTCCATCCATGTTTCAAATCATTTCATTTCATGTTTCAAAGTTTCTACAGGTATATTCTACAGCCAGACATTCTGCAGCCAGCCAGACATTTTGCAGCCAGATATTCTGCAGGAAACTATCCAGCAACCACTTTTTTAGTAGCAAATTGATCCTGCACACCTATGTCAACAAGAAAAATAAAAGGGATTATGAAGATTGAAAGATCAATGATTTTCAAAGGAAGACAAAGCATATTAAAAAACACAAAAATCAAAAGAAGGGCTAAGGTAACTTGTGAAATTATTATGATAACAGATTATGAAAGTTATAGTATGATTAAGTTATATGTATGTTTCATAAAGTTATTTTGATAATTCGTATTGATCAAGTCTATCAAGCCTATCATAAAATTCATGGACAAATCCCTTCCATTCCGCCATATCAAATCATCATTTATTAGAAATTAATGATTAGTAATTGAAATGACCTATTAGGTCACGTCACTAACCCGAAGTATTCAGTGATGATTTTGAAATTCTCACGAGATTTTTCCGCGGTCTTTCACTCCATGACAACTCTCAAACTCATTTTTCGTGTAATTTACCCTCACCATATTTCACTCATTCCATAACCACTTCATGTCATTTTTCCGTAGCCAATTCCTGTCTGCAAAAATAGAGAAGTCATCTTTGGGGTGAAAACAACCTTTTACAACCATTTTTACCGTGAATAGGAGAGCAGTTACACAGCAGTGAATTGAAGATTAAGAAAAGAAACCATGGGACTCATTGTAAGATCTGAACCAGTCGAAACAAAATACCTAGAGGTTACCCACAGATTAGAGAAATGTTACAGCAGGTGGGGTGGCTACAGTTTTTGGAAAATTTCAATGGATTCCATAAGGAGGTTAGCAAGACATTTGCCCGGCCCTTCAACGGGTCAGAAGTTGAAATAGGTGATGTCAAATTCACTATCACAGAATCCTTCATTGCGGAAGCAATAGAATTACCAAGGCAAGGTGAACAATGGTTCAAAAACAAGGAATTTCATAATGAGGCATGGAGGAAGATGCTCAAAACACCAGGTATGGATATCTCAGTTTTCAAGAAAGGCATTCCTAGTTCAGCCTTAAAGAATAAGTGGAAAAATATGTTGTTAATTCTGCAAAAGTTTATAACTTGTGAAGGAAGGTTTGGCACCCTATATGTTTATCATATTTGGCTTATGATGCATTTCCTAGATGAAGAAATCAATTTACCCTTTTTCTTACTCCATAGCCTAAAGAGGATGGCTTCTAATGTACAAAAAAGATTTCAATTCTTAGAAACCACCTTGTATCACCATGGCCTAGTTAAAATCCTAATTGAGCATCATTTGAGAAAGGTGGGAGACAATTGTGATGAGTTCCTCTTGAGGAATCACTTTGAAGAACCTAAAGAAACTCTATCTAAAGGAAAACTTGCAAGAAGAAGTAGAAGAGGAAAAATTTCCAAATCTGTTGAAATTAAAACTGGTAAATCCATACAAGAAGACAATGAGGAGATTATCTCTGAAAAATTGGCTAAAATTAAAAAACAGCTTAAAAAGGATAATATAATAAGAAAGTATGCCAAGGAGAGAGGTGAGGGACCATGTAAATTAAGATGAAGCCATAGGCTTAGAGGCATATTAAAGAAAACAGGGGTTAAACAAACGGGAATCATAGATATTGAGGATGAAGAGACACCAATTTATAGATCTCCTGAGTACCAGTACGAAGATGATCTTGATAGAGGAACTCCAGAGGTAGACCCAGCACAACAACAAATCTATAACTATGTTGAGTCATTGGAAAAGAGATCCTCAGAAAACAGAGGAAGAACTCCAAGCCCACAAGAGTCTTCCATTGAAGTGCTGAGAAGGGATAAATATGAACTGGAAGTACTTAATAGGCACATAAAAAATGAAAATGAAATATTAAGGGAACAAGTCAAGCTGAAGAGTAACATGAACACAACTCTCTCTCTGCAAATGGAAAAATTGTACAAGGCTAGTGAGAAGCTGAAGAAGAAAAATAAAATGTTGAGCAGGGCACTTATAAACCTGAGGTTCAAATTGGTCATAAGGAAGCCTAGGATGCCACTAAACATCAAGAAAAGCAGAAAATGGAAGTTAGATGTCCTAGCAAAAGTTTCAGAATACATGGATTAATTGCATGAGGACATGCAAAAGCTTTGCAGTGGGGGTATGTTGAGCCCCAAAGATGTCCTTTTCTTTCACCAAATTTCACTTCATTTCCTTTGTCCTTTATCAATTATAGGCTTAAAATATCAATAGGATTGATTAAAGTCACTTTAAGAATGCATACAATAACTGACTTACTAAACTTTTGTGGTCTTGTTGTTGTAGTGATTTTTGACTAGACTTAGCTACAGAATGCAGCCATTCTGTAGCTAGTCGCATATTCTGCAGCTATATTTATGTTCACACAGGTTATAGGTGTCACTTAAAGGAAAAATGCATATGGTTGAATTCCATAACTCACCTACATCATTCCTTGCCCTCTATGAAGTCTGAGCAAAAATCTGCAAGTTGTTATGCACGTGGAGGAAACCAAAACTAAGAAGTAGACTTCTACCAGGACAAGGACTCTGCAGGTGTCTTCAGAAAAGTACGAGGCCTCAACAGGAGTTATAATTTGATTTTGATTGAAAAAGACACCTATCCCTATTTATTCTCAATGACAGTTATGTATTTTGTTTATAAAAATAACTTGGTGAACCGAGAGACAATTAGTTAGTTGATGTTTTGTTGTTAGGTTGTCCAAGACTGTAATACTCTGTTTTTGAAGCGTTTTCCTTTAATGAAAAGAAGTACAACTTTAATACATGATCTAAAGCAATATTGAGGAGATTCGTGTGCCAATCCGACGGTAGAGGGCCCCTACTGTCCGAAAGGCTTTGTGCATATTTTTTTTAGAGAAGTAATTTTAGCTCTGTTTCATTCTTAATTTAGACAGTTTTATGAACTTCATGTTTTATGCTTACTTACATCGAATAGTGCAGTCAATCTTGTTCTCATGAATTGTTCCAAAATATCACTAACACTGAATGAGATAGAGCTATAGTATTTCAAAGGCTAATTGCGTATTAGTTTAGTTCTGTTCATTGCATTTCAAGTTTTATTAGCTAGTTGTATTCTAGTTCTGTTAAATTCGACTTAAATGCCTTCATTATTTACAAACTTCTCTTGTTCTTAGTCCCTTCTAATACATTATTATCACATGGAAAAGAATTAGTAATATAATTTTGAGGTCTTGACTGTTTTGTAATATCTCATAATTTTACAAACAACCTTTTCCCAAAGCTATTCCAAGAGATCTCTAACCCTTGAATGAGGCTTAATAGTAACATCTTGAGTTGCAGAATGGGTTGATTTTAGTGTCATAAGTTAAATTAGCATAGAGTTCCTTACTATGTTGCAGATAATCTTTTCTCAATGTGTTTCAACAAATTTCTAACTATGGATGGCATTTTCTCTGTGATATTGTAAGTTTTTGTTTACTTAAAAGAACCTCATTGCATCAAACTTATCCTTTTCTCAAGTTGTTCCAACATATATCTAATGAAATGAATTGGACTGAGTTAATGTTATGTGTTACTTTCCTTGTCAAGCTTTGCAATTGGTGAATTAGCATTTTCTGTTCTTAGGTGCCATACATAGTTTAGAGTAGATTTTGCTCTGTTTTAGTGTGACTAATAACTTCTCTTTGCCAACAATTTAGTTCTTTTTCTCTTAGCACAAGAACACAAAACCAAAAACACTAGAAAATAACTAAACACAACGAAGTAGGAAGAAGATACCTAGGCACATATAGTGCACTTCACTTCAACAGTTTACTAGCCCTGGTTGACAATTTATGACATCAATTTAGGAACACTAAGTTGAGCAGACAACATCCTTAAGCTGGAGTATGAGATAGCCATTGCATCCTTGGAGAGATTAACAACACTGCCAAACAATGATGGAGAGGAGATGTTGCCTTCATCATATTTGGATCCTTGTGGATTCAACATAGTCATGGGTGAGAGATCTTCTCTAAGAGGTCTCCAAAGAGCTCCATTTAAAACTTCCATGAAATGCAGGGAGAGAGATTTGGTTTGGAAGAATGGTAGCCCTTATGAGAGGAGTACCAAAGGGAAGAGAAGGAAAAGACATCCACAAGTGATTGAGTGGATGTGGTTGATGAGCAAGGAGCTGGGAGGCTAGTTGTAAATTTATGATACTGGGCAACAGGAGGCTTGGCTATGCTGCTTACTCTTGAAAGAGTTTGGTCATCATCCTCTTTCTAAGGGTATGTGGCAGGATAATTGCATCTTTGAGAAGCAGAGAGTATGGGTGCATGGTGTTGGTATGATCTTCATATCATTCATTGTGTTTTCATCACATGATTTGTATGATGGAAGTATGGGGAGGAAACAAAATATTTTGTTTCTTTGCTTGTTCTTGGGAGAGCAAGAGCAGATTTTCTCTCACACTTTGCATGATGTTGCAGGAGGAGGAGATGGCATTATCTACTTAGCCTTGAATGATTTGGAAGCACTTCCATCTTTGGAGGTATTCCATATTTGCAGCAGCATTGCTAGAGGGGTCTTTGACAAGAAGCATGTCAGAGAATAGAGCTTTTTGTTGACAGGAGATTATTTGCATGAGCTCACAGCGCTGTCACTTTGGAGAAGGGACTTATGGATAGAGTGTCCCTAGGATCACTTCACATTGGATGCACTTGGTGAACAAGGAGGAGTTGATGATGATAGAGTAGTGGATAGAGACATCTATCACTATGATACATTCTTTTTGACTTGGATTTCCAAGCATGAGAGGGATGATCTACTTGTAGCACATGGTTCATTCATATTCATAGCATGCCAAAAAACTATGGATAACTCACTCATGGATCCATGTACCATCTTACTTCCAGCATATGGTAATAAGTTTGTTTTTACATGTATTGACTTCCATACTCTTACCATTACTTTGCAGTGCATTTCTCCACAAGCGGGCAAGCTTTTCATATTGCTCCATGATCTAAGTTGGGCCAACATTTATGATGGAGGCAACCATATTTTATGTGGGCTTGGGAAAATGTTGTATCATCACATGTATGTTCAGTTGTTGCACCCAAACATGTACCATATGAAGACATGCATGATTGACCATGTAAAAATAAACATTTTTCCTTGTACTTTTATGAAGCAGCAGTTTGCAAAACTGCACTGTACATGCTTAGGAGACTATTGGTATCTTCAAGCACCACATGAAGCCATAATTATTTCCTTCATTATCGTACTAATCATGTATACATTTGCTGATATTGTTTCTATTCTTTTTGAGAGCATGATTGGGAGATTGACACATGAGTTGGATGTGTCCTTGAGGGGAGAAAGTTCACACATTTTCTGCACTACATGTTCTAATGGGAGCATGGGAGGAGATATGGCCACCACAACCACATACTTGTTATCTTTTAAGGTGGAACATGGACTTGATAGTCATCCATTGTATAACGGGCAAGTGCTTGATCATTTATTGTTGATACATTTAGCCATTTACTATTCATTAGTAGATGTGATGAGCTTTGTATATTACTTGCCATGCTATTATCTGAAGTTGCAGTGGATGAGACTGCACTGTGTCCTCTTGAGATATTTTTTGTATCATGCATCATCATGTAAAACTTGCAGCAAACTTAACAGTGGATACTCTATGTTGACCATGTCCTATTCATCATGGATGGATTGTTTTGGGCCAACTTGTTCTTCAATGTTGGAGGAGAAATCCTTGGAGGATTGTTCTTCATTTTTCCACTTGAGGGAGATACTTTTGCAGCCCAGGATCAGCACATACTCTACACTCATCATGAGTGGAGAGAGGGACAACATGAGGTAGGCTATAATGCTTACCATATTCATATTTTCAGCCCACCTTCATTTTTAGAACTTGAGGTGGAAGGAGATTTTCAGGAGTTGCCATGTTGGGAGGTGACTCATTTTGTTTGGATGATTGCTTGGGGATGGAGGATCCATTTGGGGAAGATGCTTTCCCAACAATTTTCAGTCTCCATGCCTTGGGAGAAACTTCTCGATTCTATCCTTGCAGTTGCTTGAGGACAAGCAACATTTGGGAGGGGAGGACTGTAATATTCCAAATTTTTCCTTCAATAAATTGGAATATTAAATTTTGTTAATTTCACCTATAAGTTGAATAATTGGGTGAGGAGGCCCAAACAAAATAAAAACATGGATGAAATCCCTCTTAGTACGAAATGGGATCAGCATTGGAACTAGATTTCAGACCCTCATGTGTGAAAAGAGACATTTGCAAAGATGTTGCGTCAAGTTTGACCAAGTCAAACATATCAGAGGTATGAGGTGGAAAGCATCTTGTGGGACAGTGCAGAGAAAGAGGAAGGAAGATTCCCTAGAGGAGGAAACCCTAAAGAGTGGGACCCATGGATAGGGAGCTCTCATGTGTTTAAAAGGAGGACAGGGCAGCCATTGTTTCACATGCATATGATTATTGATTTTTGTGTCTCCTTAGACTATTTGCAGTCCCGACTATTTAGCTAAGTTGTAGTGCTTCTTAGCACAAGGATTTCCTATTTAGGAATCCTTATCATTTCTTAATAAACCTCTTGAAGGAGTTGTACTAATTTTCCTCACATCCAGGCTTGAGGCGAAGCATCCTCCTCTAGTACAACATTATTTCTGCAGCAGAATAATGTTGTGTTGCCGGGTGTTGTAGTGAGGGATCACAACACCTCTTCCATCACTTGTTTTTTAGAGGAGGAGTCTCTCTTTCCTTTGAGGGATCATTTTGGAAGCCATTGGAGCTTATTGCAGATCTTTGCATTGGGCCAACTCATCCCCTTGCCCCTACAATGCAGTTTTCTTCAGTAACTGTGTTATTTTCATTGAGCATTTGCTGTGGGGTTTTACATTGTTGATTGGAGGGTGAGATTTCTGGTGATAGGATCAGCCTTCACTTGGAGAATCCCTTGGAGGAGGTCTAATTCAAATTATTCATCATATTCAGCCTTCTCTATTTCATTTCCATTTTTGAGTTGCAACTGCTACCCAGCAACTCCGACATTTTTTCAATTTTGTATATTTCAGCTAATCCTTCTAAGGATTGTTGTATTATTGTTTCCAGGGGTTGAGAGCTTTCTCCCCCTCATTTCTTGAGCCATATATTGTTATATATTTATGTTATTATGTATTATGATGCAGTACCTCTTATAAAATGCGTCCTCTTAGCCTGCAGGAACTCATGTGTAGCAGTGTTTCTCTATTTTGATGTACATGTTCCATTGAGGCTCTCATTGCCTAGCTTGAGTGGTTGATTCCTCAAAGCATTGTACTCTTTTTACTTCTATAACATCATTTTTTGGCTATCAGTATCTTCATGTGCCTGGGCTAATAAAAATAACGCTGTTATTCCATTATATGTGTTTTCATTTACTGCAGTCCCCTCATGGAGCATTTTTACAGGGTAACTAGGTGTGGGAGACCTGTTTAACCCACCTAGAAGGATTTATTTTGAGCCACCTCTTGGATTTCGGTCTTAGATACATTGATCTAAGGGATCCAGGTCTTGGTTTCAAATATCGTAGCAGCCATCCCTGAAAAATGCGTTTTTCAGGCATGCCTTGCTAGCTGTTCCAAATTTGGAATATTATAGAAACACATGTGAGATAATTACTGAAGTAGTGAGAACAAACATCAATGTGTATGTGCTCAAGGATAAAACATAGAGGAATTTATTATCAAAAAATGATGAGAATTAGTTGTGGCATACGATACTTGGACATCTAAACTTTGATCTGATAGTCAAATTGAGTAAGAATAATGTTAACAAGGATCTACCTAGGCTGTCAAAACAGAGAATACAATAAAAAAATCTTGTAAATTGGGTAAGCATGTTCTAGAACCATTCAATTCAAAGGAGAGATCATCATCAAATCCATTGTAGCTAGCACACATGGACTTGTGTGGACCATTAAGAATACAATCACCCATGGGTAAATTTTATTTCATGTTAATAATTGATGATATTAGGAAGATGATGTGGGTTTCTTTTTTTATAGAGAAATTTGAAGTCTTTGAAAAGTTTATAGATTTCAAAGTTATGGCTGAAAATGAAACTGATTTCCAAATAAAGAGGATAAGATCTAATAAAGGAGGTGAATTCACTTTAAAAGATTTTGATGAGTATTGCAAGAAGCATGACATCAAAAGGAAGTTAACAATAGCATAAATTCCCCAACAACATGGTGTTGTAGAGAGAGAAAATAGGTATGTATAACAATTGGCCAAAGTTATGATGGATGAAAGGAAAGTGTAGTAGATATTTTGGGAACAATCCATTCACATAGCAGTGGTTATTCTCAACAAAGCCCATTTTGATTTGAATATGGGAAAAATAGTTTTTTTGTGCTAGTTCCCTCATTAGTATTAGAAAAATGTGTTTAGGATCGTTTCAAATTAGCAAGTTGTGAAGGGGTTTATGTGTCAAGTTTTGTGTCTTTTATGAGAAATTTCTTAAGTAAATTAGTTGTTAAAAACACATGTGCAACAAGTAAATTTCATAGAAATAAAACACAAAAAAACACATTACAGAGTAGGTGATAATGGAGTTCACCCCTCCTAGGATACATCTCCATGGAACTACTTCAACTGGCTAGGCCCTCTTTGGATTAATGGTCAATTCTCTGATTAGATTCACCTACAGTGCTCCAATGGCTTTGAAACCTGCTCCATTGGCTTAAGAAGACCCAAAAACCTCAAAATAGACTCTTCAAGCTTTGAAAATGGTTATCAAGTCGACTAGGCATGACCTCCTCTCCTAGTGGCCCTAGGCTTCTTTAATCTTCAAAGTGGAAAAAAAACTTACATAAGTGCTATGAAAACTACACCATCATGCTTAGAGCATCCAAATCATCTAGGAATGACTCTTCTTGATCCAAAATTGGTCGAAATATGCCAAAGTTATGTCTTCTTCAGTTTTCCCTAGGAAAACTCCTCCTAATCTGGAAAAAAATTCAGTTAAGCCTGCTAATTTTGGAGTTGGTGTAGAAAATAGGGGACCCACCAAACTTGCCGCCAAATTAATCTCAATATTAATTAATATTAAGTGGGATTTAAACTGTTACTTAGCACTAATCTTAACTAAATATGAATTAACAAATCAAATTAGCGCTTTAAATGTTGGTTTTAGGGTTAATAACTTGTATTAGTGGTAAATCCCACTATTAGGGAATAATCCCTCCCTCACGGTTATAGGCCACAGTTCTATGGTAAGGGTTGGCCCTTCTTGCCTCTACCCATATTTTTGTTAAAACTTAAATATAATTTCATTGTCATACATGTTAAGAAACATGTTATGGTCTATTGGTACAATGGGGCATTTGTGTGGGAGAGGTCGCAGGTTCGACCCTGACCTCCGCCATTCCACAAATACATAAATTTTTGCAACAAAATATGAAATTGATATTTGACCTTTGGAGGGGCATGTGCCAGTATCCAAGCTAGCCAGGTGTTGACATATTATTGGTTAATCAAAAACCAATAAAATTGTGCCATGTGCCTAGAAATGTGGGCCACTCACAAATTGACACTTGTCAACATGCCATTCACTGGTGGAAATATACAAAATTTGACCTTTGACCTTGTTTAACTCTTTTTTTGAAAACTCGCCTGTTTGGCACGATGAACAACATACTCCAAATTTCACATACGGGCTCCATTTTGAGTGAAACGAAGTGAAAAAAATTCTTGGTGATGAGCCCTATCCTATCGTTATGGTTTGGTGTGATTATGAGCACTTTGAATTTTTGGCAAATTTTTGCCCCCAATCCAGATTCTGATTACTCCTTCTCACTGACAGGATTTGGACCCACAAAAGCTGGTAATCTCATGAGAGCTAAATACTCCTCTCTTTCCCAAGTTCTATCAACTTGATTTTATTTGGAAAAATTTCCATGACAACCACTTGGGTTCACTGACATGCCTTGCGTTGCAAATGGCTTGGGGGCTTCAACCAATGTCCCCCTTTTGTTGCTGAGCCAATCCAACACTTGTTGGCTGCTTGCTGAATGATCAAACACATTTAATGTACCAAAGAGGTCCCTCTATGCTTGGAAAGCTAACTAATGGCCTTCCCACTAAGAATCTTGTTCCTCCTTTCCACAAATATGCATTCGATGCAAGCTTCTCCTTGGAAACCAATTTTGAAAGTTAAGCTCATCTGAGTGAACTACAACAATGAGTTCCAATATCAGGAATAACAAGAAAATAAATGACCATTATTTTTACCTCCATGGTTCCAAATTCCACATCTGGAAGAATGCATTTGCCATCTGTTTCAATTCTTGACGTCAACACATCAAATGGTCTATAATGGCTATTATTTTGGTTGCAAATTCTTTTGGCATCTTGTCCACTTTCCACTTCTTGATTCCATCATCCTCTAGTATTGACATGTTTCTCATGCCATGATTTGAAAATGAGGCTAATCATGAGCCTCTCGCTCAATAGTGGACCTTCCCAAATTCCTGCAACATCTTTTCACAAACATAACCATGAATCTGAAAAACACATCATGCAAGAAACATAACTTGAAGATATATCCTTTTGCTCCTTCAAAGAAAAAGATGTCACATCATGTGAACATCACCATATACTCTTACATGTCGGTGTACAAACTTATCAACCAAACACAAGTCGACAAAACATGCCTCTTCAAACAACTGACTCTCAAGTTGACAACATACATGATAAATAAATAAATCAAGCAACACAAGGCGATCACTCATGCATGTTCAAATTTATATATTTGTTGCATCTACGTGAGTCAACATAACTCTACTTTCAAACACCTTCCTAGCGTAAACATGTAATCATGCATTCTAGAGAAAAATAAATGCATTCAATTATCAAAAGAAATGAAATGCCTTAATTGGTCAAGTAATCTAACCATCTCTTTCCAAACCACTTCAATGGCGCTTTTTTCAGCTACACTTCATCATGTGTACCATCCTGACCCAAATCAATTATGGAATACTCTTTTCCATTCTTGTCAACATCTCTCCCCACCTTCTTCAAATTTCATGGATGACTTGTTGGATAAAAAGTCCAACACATGTCTACAATATGACCTTGCTTATGGCAATGAGTGAAAAACAATTGCATCTTCTTTTCGACGTGGTTTTAATTGTCTAATGGAACTTTGGCTTTTTTTCTCCTTTGTTTTTAAAGTTTGTTGTCCATGGTTATATTATTCCAACATCTTGAAACATTATGGTTATTCAAACCACAAAAGTAACATGAAAATTTTCTCCAAATCTTATGTGAGAATTTTCAATGTTTATCATAATCAAAAGCAACTTGATTAAAGGCAGATTTGTACCTTGCACATTCACCTTTGTCGCCTTCTTGAGGGGGTGAATTTGATGAGGTAGTGGCTCTATTTAGAATACCAACAATGGCTTCAATGACTTTATAGCTTTCAACATCCTCTTGTTTTCCATTTCCAAAAGTTGCATGCTTATGAGCATATTCTTGCAAAGTGGGTGTGAAAATTTTTCATTCCTCATGAACACAAACTTCAAAAGCTTGAGGTAATGAACATGTAATGAAATTCCTTCTTGTAACTCCTTCATGTGCCTCCTTGGCTTTGGATAATTCTCCATCATGTTTTCCATAACCAATACCAAAATACCTAGGCCTTTCCTCAAGAAAAATTGGCTCAACTATGCCTTATGCATGTTTGTCTAACCCTTTACCTTCATAGCCCATTTTCATCAATAATTTGGACCCTATTCCTCTAGTGTGTCTTTCAAAAGCACCTACACATTTATCTTGAGAATAAATATAAGATAAAATTGAATTGCAAACCTCTTTTTCAAGCACATACTTGGCTAAGGCTTCCTTGGCATCATGGAGTTGAGCCTCCATTTAATGCATCCTTTCAAGGGTTTCATTTTGAATATGGAGCTGAGTCCCGATCTCATCCATCTTTTCAATAATTTCTTGCCTCTCTTCCTTCATGGAAATCAAATAGTCTTGAAGTGTAATTCTCTCCCTCTTATCTTGATACATCTCTTGCACCATATCATTCATTATGTCGAGCTTCTGCAACATCTCTTTATCAAAGTGTTTTTATAAGGAAGATTTACTAGAAACAATGTTTGATGAAGATGCCATCACACTTATAATGTATAAAGATCTTCTTTGTTGTGATTTGAGAACTGAATCTTGAATCTTGAAGTTATCCTTACACACATAAAATTGCACACAATTAAATTATCCTTGCACAAATACAACCAATAGCTAATTCTCTAGCTAACCTTGGCTAATCATCTTAGGGCTGAAATGAGCTAAACTGTGCTCTGATACCAACTTGATTTGAATATGAGAAAACTATTTTTGATGTGCTAGTTCCCTCATCAGTATTAAAAAATGTGTTTAGGATGGTCCCAAATTAGCAAGTTGTGAAGGGGTTTATATGTCAATTTTTGTGCCTTTTATGAGAACTTTATTAAGTAAATTAGTTATTAAAAACACATGTACAACAAGTAAATTGCAGAGAAATAAAACACAAATAAATTACACAGTAGTTGATAATGAAGTTCACCCCTCCTGGGCTACATCTCCATTAACCTGCTTCAACTGGCTAGGACCTCTTTGGATTATGGTAAATTCTCTAATTAAATGCACATAAAATGCTCCAATGTCTTTGAAACCTGCTCCATTGGCTTCAAAAGACCCAAAAACCTCAAAATAGACTCTTCAAACTCTGAAAATGGTCTTTAAGTGGACTAGGCATGACCTCCTCTCCTGGTGGCCCTCGACTTCTTTAATATTCGAAGTGAAAAAAAAACTTACAAAAGTACTCCAACACCTCTGCCACCTACACCATCATGCTCAAATCATCCAAATCATCTAGGAATGACCCTTCTTGATCCAAAATTGGTCGAAATATGCCAAAATTATGGATTCTTCAATTCTCCCTAGGAAAAATCCTCCAAATCTGGAAAAAACTCCAGTTAAGTCTTCTAATTTTGGAGTTGGCACCAAAAATATGGGACCTGCCAAAATTTCTACCGAATTAATCTCAATATTAATTAATATTAAGTGGGAGTTAAACTGGTACTTAGCGCTAAACACGCTCTTAACTAAATCCAAATTAACAAATCAGATTAGCGCTTTAAATGTGGGTATAAAGGTTAATAACCTGTATTAGTGGTAAATCCCACCTTTAGGGAATAATCCCTCACTCATGGCTACGGGCCATAGTTCTATGGTAAGGACTGCCCCTCCTTGCCTCTGCCCATATCCTGGTTAGAACTTAAATATAAGTTCGTTTCTATACATGTTAAGAAACATGTTATGGTCTATTGGTACATTGGTGTGCTTGTGTGGGGAGGTCGCGGGTTTACCCCAACCTCTGCCCTTCCTCCAATACATAAATTTTTGCACCAAAATATGAAATTTATATTTGACCATCTCATAATCAAATTTGACCTTTGGCGGGCACGTGGTGGCCTCCGAGTTAGCCACATGTCACATTAGGGGAATTTTGAGTTCTAAGTGGGCTTCTTAAGAAAAAATCTACAACCAAAATAAAATTTATAAGAACCAATAGGATTCAAGATGATGATGTCAACCATGTGGGATGATTCACCATTTTTAAGTGAAAAGATAAAAAGATTAAAAAATAATAATATAATAAAACTACTTTTTGAACTCATATTTTCAACTTATCTCCTTAAGGTTTTACTCAAATTTCGAGTGGGAGTACTCGTTGGATGAAACATTTAATTCTTCATCCAAGGAGTACCCATCTTTCATACTTTCGATGGACTGTACTACAAAAAAAAATTAGAAATACATGAAAAAGTGTGATTGCAATCACATTTTTCATGTATTTCTCATTTTTCATATAGAAAGGTCCATCAAAAGTCTGCAACATGGGTACTCCTTGGATAAGGATGATGCTTGAAATTTGAGCAAACCCATAGGGAGATAAGTTGAAAATACGAGTTGAAAAATTAATTTTTTTCCTTTTTCCCTCTAAAATTTGATGATGTAATTTAATATTATTTTATTATTTCTACTAATATTTTATAATTTCCTTAGGAGGCCCATTTTAGACCTTAAAATTCCCATAACAACATACCATTGGTTCATCAAAAACCAATAAAATTGTGCCGTGTGCCCAGAAATGTGGGCCACTCACAGCTTGACACTTGTTAGTATACCGTTGGCCAGTGGAAAAACCCAAAATTTTACCTTTGACCCTATTTGACACTTTTTTTGAAAATATGCCTGTTTTGCACGATGAACAATAGGCTCTAACTTTAACATACAAACTCTATTTCAGTGAACCAAAGAGTGTCAGATTCCTGGCAACGAGCCCTATCCGACCATTTTTGTTTGGTGTGATTCTTAGAACTTTGAATTTTTGGCAAAGTTTTGCCCCCAATCCAGATTCCAATCACATTTCATATCAAATAGTGACAAAACTCCCTATGAGATTTAGTATGGTAGACCTACAAATTTTAATCATTTCAAAGCTTTTGGTAGAAAGTGTTACATCAAGAGGAACGATGACAAGCTTGGTAAGTTCAAGGAAGGGATGACAAAGACATTTTTCTTGGATATTCTTAAAGTAGAAAGGGATATAGATGTTATAATAAGAATACCAATAGGATTTTTGATTGCATTTATGCAAAGTGGATGAACATCTTTAATCTGGAGATAAACAACTAGAAAATACTAGTGATAATGAACCAATCACCAACAACAAGGAGGACCATGAGGCACTTTTAATAGAAGAAAATGAAGAGCCCAACAATCCTTAAGCTAAGCATCCTTCAAGGTATGTGCAAAGTAGCACCTAGTTGACCATATTTTTGATTATTTAACAGTAGGTGTATAGACAAGAAGGAAGCTTTTCAATCCCCCTATGTAAGCACTTGTAGCCTTGCTATCAATGGAGGAACCAAAGGAAGTTGCACAAGCCAGTCAAGATCAAAACTGGTTAAAATATATGTATGAATAATTGGACCAAATAGAGAAAAATAAGACATGGGAACTTTTTCCAAGACCAGCAAATAAGAATGCCGCTGGCATGAAATGGGTCTTCATGAACAAGTTAAATGACCGTGGATAAGTGGTAGGAAACAAGGAAAGGTTGGTATGAAAAGGTTATGCTCTAATTGAAGGTATATATTTTGATGAAACTTTTGATCTTGTTGCAAGATGATTTCGGTATTTTCCCGTTTTAAGAAATTCAAAATATATAAAATGGATTTCAAATTTTCATTTATTAATGGAAAACTAAATGATGAAGTCTACATATAATAGCCAAATGGTTTTCAGCTGACATAGAAGCTTGATTATGTTTGAAAGCTTAAGAAGGCTTTGTATGGTCTCAAGTAAGCCCCTAGGGCTTGGTATTCCAACTAGACAACTACCTACTCAAGTATGGATTCAAAAGAGGTGTAACTAAGAATAATTTATATTTCAAAGCAAAAATGGAAAAATAATAGTGGTGGTTGTATATGTTGATGACATTATTTTTTCCAGTGATGCATACTTATTAACATGTCAATTTGCAACATATATGAATGTCGAGTTCTAGATGTCAAAGCTTGAAGATATTTATTATTTCCTTGGATTGTAGATTGAAAAGACTCCCAAAGGGATCTTCATTTCAAAAAGTAAATATCTCAAGGAAGTGTTGAGGAAGTATTCCATGGAAGAATTATTTTTAGTGAGTACACTAATGATGACAAGTCACAAGCTTATTAAGACTGATGAATCACTAGAATTTGATAAGACTCTAAACATATATATCATTGGAAGCCTATTTTATTTGAGAACTTCAAGACCAGAAATTATTCATGATATTGGTATTGATGGAATATTTGAAGCAATTCCCAAAAATATCCATCTAATAGTAGCTAAGAGGATTCTCAAATATCTCAGAGCCACAATGGACTATGGACTATGGTATCCAAGAGGTAAATATTTTTCATTGACTATTTATACTGATGTTGATTGGGAATGTGATTTAGATGACCAAAAGAGGTCTAGTAGCGGTGCTTTCTTTCTTGGAGAATGTCTAGTTTTATGTTTAAACAAGACACAAGCTTCCATATATTTATCTATAATTGAAGCGTAATATATTGTATCATCTTCTTGTTGCACTCAACTATTTTGGATGAAACAAACCTTGTAGGATGTACAATTGTTTTATGAGAAGCCTATACCCATTATTTGTGGCAATACAAGTTCTAAAAGCATTTCGAAGGATCATGTTTTCCAATCCAAGGAAAAGCATATTCTAATTAAGTATCATTTCTTAAGAGAGTAATTTTTCAATCAGAATTTGAAGCTAGATTTTGTCACTACACAAGAACATGTTGATTATATTTTCACCAAACCTCTCCCAAGAGAACAGTTTGAGTACTTGAGGTGAATATTGGGAGTTGTTCCTCTTACCCTCCTCCACTAGCTCTTCCTTCAAGAGGAAGTAAGGAAACTAGCATACCTTCAACATATCAAGATGCAACATCCAGGTCCACAAGATCAACAAGACAAAGGAATATTGTTGACATGGGGAGTAAGGTTGCAGGGGGAGAATTTTGGTGTCTTTTCCATTGATCTCAAAGTGGGAGAGGTCTTAATGATAAGAAAAGCAAGGATAAGTGATGATGTAGAAGGAAAACAAAAACACAACAACAATAGTACAATACAAGAGAAGTGTATCTGATGGGGAGCAACATTCAAAGGATAGATATGCATCAAAAGGACACATTTGAGACAATAATATTTGTTATGTCTTGTTGATAATGTTTTTTTTTTTTTTTTATCATGGTGTTTCCATCAATTCCAAAGGGGGCTATTATTGGAAATGTGTTTTCATTGATGGAAAAATAAAATAAATGGTGTCCAAGACAAAGAAGATGATGACAAAGGTGTTGAAAGGAGATTAGTGAGAAAAACAATAATGGTGCAGAGACTTTGGAGCTACTTATTTCATATAAAATCACCTCAAACATTGATGGAATCTAATTAATTGGATATACCTATGAAAGAGAAATTTAGTGGTACTTGGAAGTCCATAAATGACCTCCTAGATAAAAAGTTGGAGCTAGTCAAATATTAGAACCCCCAAAGTCAAATTGTGTAGTGTTAAAGTTAGTTGGAGGTGCTTTTGAGTGCATGATAATTTTGACGCACAATCAAATACATCATAGTTGTTGGAGGAGCCGCTATCCATAGCTCAAAGTTGACATGGAGTAGCCAATGCAACAATGAAAAGAGTTTCCATTGTGCCAAGGTAGAGCCCAAATGATAGTTAAGCCTAGTGGTGGGAGCCTAACAGGTGTACCCCGAAAAAACCTTAAGGAGAACTTAATGGAATTAGCATAATGACGTGCGTTGGGAAGACATGGAAATATGGTAGTGCAAGGGCCAATATAATTTTTTCTAGGTAGATGTGGCAGAGACAGTGTAGCATAGGCAAGCACATGTTTTTTAGAGCGGGAAACCCCCACCTGATAGGTTAAAGGATGTACATGTCCTGAGGAGGATTGAGCACCATGAGTCCCCACCGATGCATTAGAGGAATTGTGAGGGGGTCCACAACTTGAATTTTAACCGACAGGGGGTTCGTGTAATGGGAAGTTAGCCCAAACCGTCAATTGTCAAATTGACGATTGTGGGTGATTGTGCTACCCTGCCCCCCCATCAAAAAAAAAATTAGCTTGAAGGGGGTGCACAAACCATAAGTGGTTTTGTGATGGAACAAGTTGGGTGATGTGGAAAATAGAGAGAGGAATCAAAATGTTGCAAAAGGGTTAGGACCCTTAGAAATTTTTATAACGGAAAATGGTGAAAATCCAAGGCTCGAGACCTCTTTCTCTCTCCTTTGACAACAAATGGGTGGCACAATTTGATTGGATCGTAGGGATGACATCAGCAGTGATGTGAGCCAATAAGGGGTGGACATGTGGCATGCATATTTGGAGTTTTTAGGTACCCAAGTGGACCATTTTCAAAGTGACACATGGACCACTCCATAAGTGACATGTGAAATGTGTGATGTTATCATGATATCATCTTGCTAGTAGGACCACAGAAGGATTTGATATGGCACACGAAGGTGGATGATGACAACAACAATGATGTAAGCCAATAAGGGGTGGACACATGGCATGCATATTTAGGGTTTTCAGGTACCCAAGTGGACCATTTTCAGGGTGACACATGGACCACTCCATAAGTGACACGTGGCATGTGTGATGTCATCATGAAATCATCTTGCTAGCAGGACCATAGAAGGATTTGAAGTGGCGCACAAAGGCACTGATGAGCTGACTGGGTGTTGGGTTGACAGGGAAACTGTTAGAGCCAAATCAGACCAAAACTGCAGTGATTTGGTGCAAGTGTAGCAGGCGAACACCCTCCGAGACATGTCATCCCTAAAGGTCTAACCTTGAGGAAATTTTAATTTCACAAAGGAAAATGGTTGGGATGATGAGCATCGATACATGTTGATACTAATATGAGGTAGAAACAACCAATGAGAAGCAAGAAGATGGCCCCATGAGACACGTAATCTTGCAAGGCCAATATCAAAGTTGTTTAAGAGAGGGAAAGAAAAAGCTCTGGTATAAAGATGTTAAGAACCAAGCACCAACACTTGGTATCATACAAAAAAGAGACCGAGCGAACAAAGGCAATCACAAATGAAATGAAGCCCTCTGGGCTTAAAGGAGAAAATGTCCCATGAAGTTTAAAACTTAGTTCTAGGACGTGATTTTGTGGCATCTTGGTGACCACATGCATAGGTAGGTTAAGCACTTAAGTGTCAATTTTTGCGGCATAGATGAGTTAAGCCACTTATTTAGAATTTTTTCCAAATATAGTGGAAAATTAAAGTTGGAACTAGAGTTAAAACTGTAGCTAAATTGTGTAAAAGTACCAAATAGGCATAATAAGAATTTTTGATCAGTTCAACTTACAGAAACAAGTGATCAAGGTCTAATGACTTGAAGAATAGATGTAAAAGACTCAATAAATAGGAGAAATCCATAAATAAAGAAACACATGCAAGAATGCAAGAAAACCAAATAGGCCAAAAATAACAAAGAAAATTTATTTATAAGAAGAATCGAATGAATATTTGTGTAAGTGTGTCATAGTAGTGTGCGAGTTGGTTTGAGGATGTTGGTGTGGTGGTGTATTTCTCAGTAATCACAAATTGTTGAAGGTGGTGTTGGGAAAATTGTTTTATTTTGTAAGTAGAGGTGGCATTCAGGGTTCTAGTTTGAAAATGGATGAAAGTTGAATCATTGATTTCAAGCAAGCTGTAGCTTTCATATCAGGGGTTGTAGCTCCTTCCATTAGTTTATAGTAAATATTTGGGCTTGTAGCTCCTTCTAGCAGTTGTTGGTAAATATTTTGGGCTGTAGCTCCATTCATTTGTAGCTGATAAATCATGGAGTTGTAGCTTCCTGCTAGTTGTATCCATAGAAATTTGTAACAACAAGTAGTAGCTTGCTTTGTGAAGAAATTGAAGAGCAGTTTGAAGAATTTGTGTCTCCCTTATGTTACTCATAGTATTTCATGTCATGCCGAGATTAATGAATTGCTTATGGTGTCCTAATATCATTCCATAAGTAAAATAAAGTTTTTTGATTGTGGAAATTCCTACAATACTAATTCAGCCCCTCTCAGTATTATCCTTTATTCTAACATCAAATCCCTCCTTAAACAAATAAAACCCTACCTATTGAGATTTAATCAAAGGGACAACATCCCAACATTATATAATACAATAGCTTGAATGAGGTTGATATAATACAATCATACTCATACTCAGTACTTATGTCTTCTAATAAGATTAGAAAATGTGCAAAGATCCTTTAATATATTGATAAAATTTAAATTTTGTCATGCAGAAAGAAATAATCAAATCATATAGAGGGATCAATAGTCATAATTTGTCACTTTGGTATACTCAGTAGTGAACATAACATTCCAGGGGATTTAAGGGAGGCTGATACTCAACCTAGCCTCTCCTTATTATGCACACAACATCAAAATATATGAGGGGAGCCATAAGAAATTCATTAAAACCTTAATTATATTATTATTTGGAGCCAAAATCCTTAATTAAAACCCTGCTAGTATTAAGCTATTACAAAAAAATAAGTGCATGGGTTCCTCAAAAGCTAACCCCTTCAATTGAAATGAAAGAATATATAGAAAATTGCAATCCTAAAGTTGGTACAAACTTTCAGGGATCAAATCATATCAAATAAACTAAAAATAAAAACAATCTCTGAATAGTTTGCAAAAAATATAGAGTTAATCCATTGACTGTTGATGTTTTTCCTTGAAATATGGAGCTGTTGAAGCTATTCTCTAAAAATCTTTCAACTTCCCTTCAAACATTGTCAACTCTGCCACTTATACTAAGTTCTTTTTACATCAACGTAGATCCATCCTAAGTATGGATCTAACAGAGCTGAGAGGGATAAAATTTCTCCACGTACGAACTATTTTAGAGTGCAAAATACAATGTATTATTTTTCATTGTTTAAATTGTATTTTTGAATGCTAAATATAGTATATATAAGACCAAGTAAAAATTTTAACCATAAAAACTTAATTTTTTTCTACATATAGATATATATGAAGTTGACATCGACATAAATTAGTTAACATAGATCTTCAAATAGTTTATTTAAATATCTTGATGAAATATTTTTGAAACATATAAGTTTTAAACATCTAATTCACACATGATTTTACTTCTAATTACTTTATAGCATATTCATTTTATTTATTATAGCCCACATTATTTTTCTATTTAGAACATAATTTTAAATTTTTATTTTTATTTTAAAGGGGGCACGCACTGACAGACAAACTTACACACACCCCTCTCTCAAAACCAAAAACAACTCGAAGGGGACGCACAAAAAATAAGTGGTTTTGTGACAATGGAATAAGTTGGGTGGCGTGGAAAATAGAGAGAGGAAGCACAGTGTTGAAAAGGGTCAGGACCCTTAGATTTTTTTATATAGGAAAATGGTGAAAATCCAAGGCTCAAGACCTCTTTCTCTCTCCTTTGACAAAAAAACACGTGGCACAATTCATATAGTTACTGACCAAATGAGAAAATTACCAATTAACCATTCTTTGGGAGTAGCAAAAAAATCACCCCATTTTGAAAAGTGGTTCTTCACAATACAACTTTTTTCTTCTTTAGCATATTTTTGACACTTTACATTTTCTTATGTAACATTTTTTTTTTAAATGTTAGTGATTTTCATGTTGATTTTGAAAAGTGTTGATGCAACATCAACCCATTTTTTTTAGAGGGCTTATATTTTACACTTAAATTTTTTAATGTATCAAGTATGAACATATTTTTAAAATATTAGTGATTTTCATGCTATTTTGAAAAATGTTGATTTTTCAAAAAATTTAAAGTATTTTTTACACTTTAAATTCTCTAATGTATTGAGTGTGGATATATATATTTTTAAATGTTGAGGACTTTCATGTTCATAATAAAACATTAAAAAACTTGACCAACAAAAAAATCCAAATATAAAAAGGAAAAAAAAAAGAAACAAAATTAACATGTAAAAACTAAAAATTTTAAAATAAAATTAAAATAAAATAAAAAATAAAAAAATAAAAAAGACAAAAAAAGTTAAAATCGTAAAGTTCGCAACACCTCCCTGCCGAGGTTGATTCTCATAATCGACTTGGGCTAACCTCAACCGAATTTTTGGTTTTTTTTTTTAAGATTATATATATATATATAACTTTAAAAAATGTTTTTGATGTTTTTTTTAATTAGTTTAAAAAAAAAATCTTAAATCATTGGTTTTTAAAAATATTTTATTTATTTACATTTTTATGTTTTTTTAATATATTTTTTATATATGGTTTTTTTGTCATGTTTTTTAATTTTTTTATGTTTTATTACTAATTATTATTATTTTTTCTTAATGTTTGAATTTTTGCTTTCTTTTGTATATATATATATATATATGCATGCAAGGTTCGTGTCGATGCTCGACTAACAACGCGATCTCATTATGTGAAATTTGATAGTTCATTTTAAAGTTTTCATTATAATGAATTGAATATGCCCCCACAATGTGTCAATTTCATGGTTGGTCTTTAAGTTTTCAATACAATGGGTCTAATTTACATACACTATGTGTCAATTTGATGGTTGATTTTTAAATTTTTGTTGCAATGTGTCAAGTTACCTTAGGCTAAGATTTTAAAATTGCTATACATTTAAGATTTAAAAAATAAATTACTCTTGGTATAATGATTTTTTCATTCAGGTGTTCATTTAAAAAAAAAATTTAATCAATTTTTATTTTTCCATATTGTCATGCTTGAAATATATTGAAAACTTAAGGTTTTTTTTTAGTCATTATCTTTGGTTTTAATTCCATGGTTGAAAAATTGTCAATATATTAATGTTTTTTTAAGTCATGATATTTTATCTTTAATGGAATGTTTGGAAACAATTATAAGTACTTTTTCTTTACCACCATGACTGAAAATTGTTGGCATTTTAAGGTTTTTTCAAAGACGTGATATTTTGTATTTAATTTCATGCCTAAAAATCATTGGAATTTTAAGGCTTTTCAAAGACGTGATATATTGAATTTAATGTCATGCCTAAAAATCCTTGGAATTTTAAGGCTTTTCAAAAACATGATGTTTTGTCTATAACGTCATTATTAAAAATTGTTGAAAAACAAATATTATTCCAACATCAACACTTTTCTTTTTAAGGGTGTTTTTTACACAACAAAAGCTGGGTTTTACTCCCATTTTTAAAAAATGTTGAAAATTTACCCCGAATTTTTTTTTTGTTATTCCAACATCAACACTTTTAGTTTTTGTTTTGGGTTTCCATGTTTTTTTGAAATTTTTTGGCTAGAGTTCTCGTTTTGAGGTAATAGTTCTCGTTTGGTCAGTAACCTTGTTAATTTGATTGGATCGTAGGGATGAATTAAACACACAGGTGGATGATGATGTCAACAGTGATGTGAAAAAATAAGGAGTGGACACGTGGCATTTATATTTTGGGTTTTCAGGCACCCAAGTGGACCATTTTGAAGTTGACACATGGCATGTTTGATGTCGGCATGAAATCATCTCTCTAGTAGGACTGTGAAAGGATTTGAAGTGATGCACAATGGTACCAGTGAGTTGACTGGGTGCCAGGTTGACAAGACAACTGTAAGAGCAAACTCATCTTGGAACTGTAGTGATTTTGTGCAAGTGCAGTAGGCAGACCCCATTGGGACATGCCATCCCTCACTAGTAAAGAAAGATGAAATTAATGACTAGGTGACTAAAAAATTTAGTCACTGTAGCTTTTCCAAGTGAGATATTACAAAAAATGAGCAATGTTAAGTGACCCAACTAAAAATGGCTAACATAAACAATTAATTTAGTCTCAATTTAAAATATATGAATAGATAATAAGTAATATAACTAAAAAGAACTAATGTGAATGACTAATTTAGTCTAGGAAAATAAATATGACTACCTAATATAAACTACAATAATACAAATCAATCATTTATGTTAATAATTTCAATTATGTCACTTCAACAATCTAAACTTACAAATGATAAGGGATTCAAAGGCTATATAGATTGGCTAAAAGTTTATACTTTCTTAAACACTTCTTTATTTGATTAATGGATCATTAGAGTTATGGGGTTTATTAGAATATTTAAGGTTGTATCATTTTATCACATTCACAGGGAATTAAATTCAAATGCTGACATATTATCCAAAATCGGAGTGAGCTTATAGCTGGGTAAAATACATTATGAAAAATACCTGTAAGGAGAATTGTTGGATAATTAGTACAAGACACATTTACTTTAGTAATGAGAAAATTCTAAAAAATTATAAAAATATAACCATACATTGAGATTTCAGTCACCTCTAACAACAAATAGATCAATAAATCTAACCTTAAATAAAGAAGTACCCATAAATAATACTAAAAGTCTCTATCAAAAAATTAAAATACCAAATAGTAGAACAAAATCAAATCCCAATACTCTTCACTTATCTTAATTACCCAAATTCAATGAAATGTGGAGGACATATATGGGTATATATGTATAAATAAAAATTAAAAATATACATGGAGAAAAAAATCAAAATAAAACTATCAATAAACACCTGGCAACTTTGAAACTCATTATCTTGTTCATCCATAAACACCTTGCAACTTTGAACTTGCTATCTTTTTCAGAAATTCATGTCTAAAAAGCTTTATTTTGGTTATCATGCAATTCATGTTTACAAGGATTTTAAGCCAAGTTCTTCACAATGGCGGAAGTAGGTGGTTTTTTGGGATTTTATTTTCTTCTATATACAAAAGTTCTTTCCTCATTTATTCGGAAAATAAAAATAAAACATATCACACTTTGTTTTGATAACTTTTTAAAAATAGGGGAATGCGGGGAAGGAAAGGGTTTATGTTAGTTGATGGAATAATCCTACACATTAGATAGATTTTTTGGTGGAGATTGCATAAGGTTTGTTGGAAGCTTCATTCTCGTTGAAAGGTGATCAAATTGTATTTATTGGAACACATTTAGAAATTCAAATTCAAAACTCTTAAAATGTGAGGGAAGAAGTTATTTTTGAAACCCTTAGAATTGGACGAGAGAAGAGGATTTCAAAATGCTTCAAAGATCCATAGGAAATTTATTTTGAGTGAAAATGAAATTGCTTACAATTTTTGTGTATTGTAAACCATGAAAAAAATTTAATAAGAGACATGTTATTGAAGAAATCTCTGGATTATCCACAGTGTTAAAAAAAAATGGTTGATGTTTCGAATCCCAACATGGATCCATCTTCAAGGAAAGATTTTTGAATGAAGAATGAAAAAAGGACAAAAGATCATGGTTTATATAGTGATAAAGAGAAAAAAAAAGCCAACAAAAACAAAATAATTAATAATATATAAGTTTATTTAATAAAATTTTATTTTAATAAATAAATAAATAATTTATAAATTTAATAAATTATGATAAAATTTTAAAATATATATATGATATCATATATTTATTAATTTAATAATATTAATAATTTTATTTTATTTTAATAATTAGCTAATCTATTCTAATAAATTTTTAATAAATTTTATTTTAATAAATAACTAATCTATTCTAATAATTTTTAATAAAATTTAATAAAATTTTAATTTTAATAAATAAATAGTTTATTATAATAAAATGTTTTATAATATATTTAAAACGATTAAGTAAAAATTATATTAATTCATTCTAATAAATTTTTAATAAATTTTATTTTAATAAATAACTAATCTATTCTAATGATTTTTAATGAATTTTTATAAAATTTTAATTTTAATAAATAAATAATTTATTATAATAAATTTATTTTTAATAAAATGTTTTATAATATATTAAAAAGATTAAGTAAAAATTATATTAATTAATTAGTTATAATGATAAAACCTAAATGTTAGGTAACACATTTTTAATTTTTTTTATTAAATTTTTTTATAATAAATTAAAAAAGATAAAATAATAATTATATTAATTAATTAGTTATAATTGATAAAACCTAAATGTTACAAAACAAATTTTTAAATTTTTATTGAAATTATAATTATTACTAATTTAAATTATCTAATTAAATAAAATAAGGGTTAATTCTTAATCTTTAATTTAGTAAGAAAAATATAATAAAACCAAATATAATAAAACCTCCTAGATGGTAATAATAATAATAATTAGAATTATTTACAAAATTAATTAATAATAAATAATAATAAATAATAATTTACTTAATTAATATAAACATATATTTATTCAAAAGCATAAATAAATGTTAATAAAAATAATTCTTTTTATTTATAATTATTATTAATTATTTTTATAATTAAATTTTTTATTTCAATCCTAATTAATCTGATATTATAATAAAATTGAAAGATTACTTATGATTTTTAATTTTTTAAAAAGATAGATACTAATAATAATTTTTAATTTATTAATTTTTATTAATAAAAATAAAAATTAATTAATAAAGATAATTATTAAAAATAACTAATTCAATTAGTTGTTAGCACTATTCAAACCCTAAAAAATTATAAGGAAGAGAAGCAAATATGTGATACTATATCTTGGATGAGGATGAACCCTAGGAGCACATTTCTCGAATTAGAGGTCGCCAACTATCACTGATCTCGTATCCTCCATCTCTGTTAATGTTGTGCGGGTGTTTTATAATCTTGAGCGCTTCTCTAATTTTTCTTCTACGATAGTGTTCCTCCCTGGAAAAGATTTTAGCATCATCAAGATGCAAATGATGCTTAGTTTTCGAAGAGTGATCAACAAGGGCCGAGGTGCAAGATCACTCATGTTTAATATCAACACCATGCTCTTTAAGATGTTTTTGAAGAGAGTGCCTGGTTTCACCAATATAACTTTTCCCTAATGAATAGTCAATCTTGTAAACACCTTTAAGATGCTCGAACTAATACTATCTTTAACTGAGCACATTTTTTGTCTTATTGTTCCTGCTACTAAAAATTGCGCGAAAATGTCATTCCCTCCAAGAACCTTGGCGATCTTATCTGTAACACTCTTAATGTATGGTAGAAAAGCCCTACCACAAATTTCTGGAGGTCCTTGGCACTTCTTGGATATGATCGACTTCTTGGATATGATCGAACCGTCAACTCTTCTTATGGCTCTTTTTATCTCTATCTTTGTATAACCTATACCCATGAAATCAATTGTCAAGTGAGGGATTTCATCCTTCAGGTGCTCCTCATCAGATATCCTTAGGGCTCTTCCAGCAAGAGTGTTAAGAACACCAAATTTCTAAGCAGGATGATGGTAAGGCTCAGCATGAAGACAGTTTTTAGTATGGGTTTTCTTCCTAAACACCTGATGCCCAAATGTTCCATCCGCCTTTCTAGTAACAAGGATATCCAAGAAAGGAATGCTCCTATTTTCTTCAATATCCATAGTAAATCTAATCTCAAAGGAAATTGAGATGAGATGATTAAAGAATTTCTCGAGATTCTCCCTACCATGCGTCAATTTTATGTTGGTGTCATCTACAAATCTTTTCCACCAAGTTGGACTTAAGGGGAAAGAGGCAAGGGATTTCTTCTCGAAGTGCTCCATAAATAAGTTGGTGACAAGGGATTTCTTCTCGAAGTGCTCCTAAAAGTGAGGTGAATTTATTAATAGGAGGAAATTAAAGAGGTTGTGAAAATATTGTAGGAGGAAAGGAAATTATTGGTCAAAATTGTTTTTTTTTTAAACTAACGACTCTATTGAATGATTATATGAAAAATTTTTCATTTTTTTGAAGAAAAAATTATTTACTATAAACTCGGAAGGTTTTCAAACTTCGTGATGTTTCTAGGCTAAGTCAATGTCTAATAAGAGTAATATCATGGTGCAGAAAAACCAAGTTCACTAATTAACTAAACTACAAGAGAAGAATGCTTTAGAGGAAAACCTAAGGGTTCCCCAACATGCATTGTGTAAAAAGAATAATAATGGTATCTTACAGAATCCCCATAGCAAAGGAGTTCATTCAAGGTACAAGTAGGGGATTTCAGTTTCAACACCAAATTTTGTTAGAATATTTAGGATTCCTAATGTTAGATATAATTTCGCTTATATTTCTCTATGGGGTTGTGATAGGAAAACACTAATCACCCCACCAATACATGAACTCCGTGCACATGGAAATTTGACTGGTCTCAATGTTCATGGATACCATGGATGTCAGGATTGAACCTGTAAGGGTTTTGTGAGGCACTCAAGTAGTTTGCACTAGTGTATTTATTGTGGATGTCTCTACGTTCAGCACGTATATTTGCTAAGGTTACATTTTTGTTGGTATATATTCTTATAGTTTACATCCCACCAATCATCAAAATACTTTGATGCTTCAAATGGATCATTTTCTTTCAATAGTTTCCTTAGTTGTTGGACACCCCCTTCACAAGGAATCTTACCTTGAACCTCCACTTTACTTTTATTTAGATCTATATTATAAGTTTTAACTGGAAGTCTGAAAACCTTCTTGTCTTTCCCTAGAGATATGATATCCCCCAAATCTTCATCACTTCAAAAAAGGTTCTTATCATCGGTCACCTTTCTGACAACTATTTTTTCCTCAATTGCATGATTAAATTTTGTTGCATGTGTAAAAATACTATTATGTTTTTTATTTTCCAACATATCTAGCTTAGGCATTCTCCTTGGGAGATCATGATTCTCTCTTAGTGACCCTCCTTATTTCTTTACAAAATTATCTACATAATATATTTCATAGTTTGGTCATTTCTAGATGTTATATTTGTGCCAAATTTGGGAATCTTTTGTAACTATTTTATCCCTTGCATTTTATTTTCGGTATATTTACCCTTACTAATAAGCATTTGATCCTTTTGTGTATAAGACTCCTCTTCAGCATCAGATGCTACCTTACAAAAATATAGTGAATATTGTATTTTTGGATTATGATTACCTTATTTGCTTACATTTCCCCTTGGAAAACTGTCTATTCTTTTCTTAGATTGGTTTTGTTTTTCAGCCTCTTCATTTTCCTTAGATTTTGCAACTCTTCTGCCCAAATCCTCTAATTTTGCAAGATCTCTTTTATACCATTCTTGCAATCTTTTGATAGTTTTGGCTTGCTTCTCTTTCAACTTCCGCAAAGAACATGCATACTCCTTGCCAATAAATGCTTCCAATTTTTCCATCTTTAAACACCCTCCAGGATGGTAGGAGAGACAACTCTAATACCACTGTAGTGGCCTAGGGTAATTTTTCCATCCCAGGGTTTCTTTTTTAGACTAGGGTTTCTAATAAAAATAACACAAAAGTTATTCCTTCATACATTAACAATCAGTTTCTTCAAATAAATTAACCATAGTAGAAAGGCACAATTAAGATAACAATCAACAGTAGGAGCTTCCACAAATCAACATTAGTTGGACTGACTATCCAATAAAAAAATTATACATAGTCTAATAGTATTTTTGCTCAATCAAACTAGATCTGACTATAAGTTAAATTTAACTAAGTGTTGTAATAGTTAATTTACCATAATTTCCTACAAAGCTTGGACTGTATCTATTAACTTGTTGGGAAAAGAGGATAGTCAACTCACTATCTAGAGTATAATTTTAGCCCTAAGGTCATATAGCATTGCGACTATCTACCCTGTGGCTTCTACAACCATGCGGCCCTACGTTCTATAGTCTTGGAATACATGCCCTCTATCTGTAGCTCGAGTTCCTGTTTCTGTAATAGTCTAATTTTCACATTTTCCTTTAGCTTCCTAGAATGACGTTCTTTTGTGATAAGTTGTAGTCGTAGGAGGTTGAATATCCTAATAATACCAACTCCAAATCATTGTCTTAGAGATCAACGAACTTGTATACATCGAGAATTACTCTGAATTTTCCTAATAAATTCTAGTGAGATGCCTTAGGATTGCCACTCAATTTCATGAGGCTGTCGTTCAACAAGATCTAGGTTAGATTCCCTTAGTTGAATAAGAAGCATTTCAATGAGCCAAATAAATCAGTATTATCCAAGAGTTGTTGTGCTAGAACAGAGTAAAATCTTTAGTTCTTAAGAATGAAATATGCTAGAGTAAGAGAAAGGGTGGTTAGGTAGGGTGGTATCACCTCCACCAAAACTAGTCAAAGAAGAGAAAGGGGTCTTAAAATCCCCAGAGCTCGGGCTCAAAGAAAAAAGAGACAAATAATCAAAATTAATGATGAAAATAATTTTACTCTTTTGTATTTATAGATTTTCTTATGATGTGATGGCTTTATGATGATGCTACAGAGGTTGCAGAGGTGCTTCAAATGTATTTTAACTTGTTTAGAGGTCTGACGGAGAGTGGAGGACTTGTTGGCAGACTTGCCAACCTTTTTCGTTGACCCTTCTATATAACATTGGCAGTGCCACTTGGGATGCTTGTTTGATCCACTTGAAGATTTGTCAAAGGTCATGTTATAGGTCTGGAGTCTAGTAAAAATGTAGGGGAAGGTGATACAATAGATGGAAGAGGCCTTGAGCTAACAGACTAATGGTTTCCCTCATTTTTAGCCATAGTCGCATGAACATAAGCCTATGGGAGAAAATCGAAACCCATATTCGCATGGAGGTAGGCTCAAGGGAGATGTTATAGCCCTAAGAAGCCATAATTGCATGCAAAATAGTGCTAAGGGAGTGACTATGTTATTTCATAACATTTTCTCTTCATTCCTCCCGTTGTTTAGAAGAAAAATATTTTGGAATTTCCTAGAGGCTTCCAGAAAAAGTGAAAAAGGTCGCAAATGTTTTGAAAATGTCCTATCATGATGTGAATGCATTTAGTGCACTAATAGTGACCTTAGTGGATTTATTTGGTCCAGTTTATGCACCTTTTATCCTAGCCCAAAGCTCAATTTCGCCCTACATGTTGTATATACTTGATCTTGGAGCTATGTGATGGTTGATTGAGTTGTTGATGGATGTATGTGAGTGAGAAGGTTGTTGAGAGGTATTCTATGCTTCAGAACTTGAGTAGAGCCTAGATGGTTTAGTCCATGTCTGAATAATGAGAAAATATGAAGCGTGATTCAGTATTGTTCAAATTTGATGTTGTTGGTTTAGAGTTTGAGTTGGAGAAGTTTTTATATGTTGCTGGAGTATATGTTGGTGATTATTTCAAACTTGTTTTACAAAAGAGGCTGACGCACTTAGCACATAGCCATGTGTATTATATTTTTAGCTGTATTATGCAACATATTACTATTGTGAGGGTTTGATATCATTCAAATTTGGTATTAAAATTTCATGTATATTTGTGGCAACATTTTTCCTATATTGGAGAACTTTTTTTTGTAGAGTTTTTTATATTTATTTGATGATGAGATCTTGTTGTTGAGAACACGTATGAAAATTTGTTTTCTAAATGAGCATAGTGTCTTGAGATCTAGTTTGAAAATAGATGAAAGTAGGTCTGCATGGTGGTGAGGAGAAGTAACTTCATGGAGGTGGATCAGTGATAGAAAAGCTTCAGCGAAAAGAAGAAGTTTATCAATCCAATGGTGGTTGGATAGTCCAATGTTAGTTAGGGGAGGATCGAATGATCATGTTGGCCTTCAACGGATGGAAATCCATAGAGATATGTATAGAACATAGCATTCTGAGCTAATCCAGTAGTATCGAGTCTCCTATCTAATCGGTGTTGGAATTTCTATATGAGGTTGAGTCTTCATGCTCATGGGATTCAGAACACTACGTAAAACATAAATTTCTTGACATAATAGAAATTCAGAGCAGGGAAAAAACAACAAGGGTGGTTTTTCTTCCGAAAGGGTTTCCACCAGAAATCTCGTTTCTCATGTGTGATTGATGTGATTGTGTGCATTATTTATTTCTTATCATGTTGCTTATGGTTTTTAGTTATGTTTATATAATGCACATGTTGATGCGATGCTTCTAACATATGTGTGATTCAGTAATTGAAACTAATAAAAGAAAAAAATCTCATATAAGTGACACTACTAATTCAGCCCCCCTCTTAGTAGTGCTCAAAGTTTTCCAACAATTTGTATTAGTGTGGGGCTCTTGGTTGTAGTTTGATCGTTGGAGAGTAGATCTAGGGTTTTTCAGTGAAAATTTGATTTTTTTTTTTTTGAAATTGTTGCCCTCATTGCTGTAAATTTCAAGGTATGGCACAAAAAAGTGAAATCTCAATTTTTATCTTGTGGATATAAAATTTGGAAATTATTGTGTGAAGGTTGTGGCAAAGATCCAATTATAGATGAATTTTTGCAGCAAGATGCACAACCATAGTGTATAATCAATGAGAATCTCCATAATTATGATATGAAGAGACTAGTGGTTTTGAAACGTGCCAAAGATATGTGGGACAAGCTAGAAGCCATATTTGGTGATGGTGCCAGGAACAATAAGGATAATGAGAAGAAGAGAAATAAGAAGAAGAACAAAAATACAAACATATAGAAACAAGAATATCAACCACAAGAGTCACATTCTTCCAGTGCACATGATTCAAGAGATGATGAGAAGAGATAAAAAAGTCATCCTCCTAAAGGTATAAATCTTAATGATTTTATATTGAGTTATAATTATTATTCAGATCTAGATCACGCTTAAGCACAAAGTAAATATAGAAATTTATTAACAGTCTTAGATATGATATTTCTAGACTATTAGTTGCATGCAAGGATCAAGAAAAATTATTTCATATTTGCGATGATAAGGAGGCTAAGCTCAAGAAGAGATTGTGAGCATGAAAGTTAAATTAGCAAAAGCATAAAAAGTTGAGGATTCCATGAGAAAGTATACCAAGAGAAATAAAATGAATATGAAAAATTATAAGTTGAAGTGGTTTCCTTGAGAAAGCAGCAAAAGATGGAGAAGAGTATGGTAGCCCTGGATAATTTTATTGAGATCCAAAGTTCACCATTGGATAAATCTGGTATTGGATTTCAAAAGGGTGAAGCTAGTCTTCATGCAAGTAAAAATACCAAAGAAGAAACCAAGAAACCTGTAGCAAATAATTCTAGCAGCAAAAATGAGATCCAACGAAACAAGAAGCAGATCCAATAGCCTAACAAAAATTAAAAGAATCAACAACCAATCAAGAGGAAAAAATAGTAGCAAAAAAGAAAATCTCAAGGAGCACCTACATTCAAAATATCCTTTGCTCCTAGATATGATCATGAAAAATCAGTAATATTTCAAAGGAATCGAAGTCCTTTTTTTCCTTATGTGCATAATGTAGAATGTTACAATTGTCACAAGTTTGGGCATGGTGCAGAAAATCGCTGGAGTAGATCATATATACCATATCAACAAATATTACAGCAATTACAGCATATAAGAAGAATGACCAACATGTATATTTATGATTTTTATGGTTATTTCTACTCATGTCACTTGTTTGGCCACAAGGCATGTGATTGAAAATATAAATAATGGAGGAGAAACACATTTCATTAACAGTTTAGATCTAGCATGATAAACATGATATTTGATCTTCTTACTCTGTATCTTGGCCATGTGGAGTGATATATTTTCCATAGGTTTTTCCATATGGAAATATATTGTTTGATGCCCCGTTACTCAAGCCAAGATCATCAAAATAAGAAAAATAAAAGAGGATATAACACTAGACTAGTAAAGAAAGAGAGGGATAAAAATAATGATGAGAAGAAGCAAATCAAAGAGGAGAAGAATCAATCCAAAATCGTGTGGAGAAAGGAGCAACATCTCTTCATCTAGTGAAGAGAATTCCATCTTGTAGTCCATGATTATTAATGCATACTTATAGATTACTACAGATCATAAGAGGTGCATAACCTTAGGGGAGCATATGATGGAGTTTGCAGTAACATGTGATGAGTTCACTGAGCCTCATGCAGTTTCAGGTCCACAAGATCAACCTGTCTATTGGTGGTATCCTGAGCTCAAGGGGAGCTATGAATGGTATGACACTTTCCTAGATTATTTGGCATTTTATCATTATTTCCACTTAGTATTTTTTTGGAATATTTACATATGTATTCATGAGTGAAAATGAGTAGATTTTTTAGCCATGTATATGTTTTTGGTTTCCACTAACAACTAGTTGAAAAGATGTGTAGCCATGCATAGATTATGAGTATGACTCCAATATGTATTGTGATGACATGAGACATGGACCAATCATGTATGGAATATCATATAAATTTTATTAAAGCCATGTATTTACTATTGTTTCATCATTATGTATCGGTATTGAGTCCAGTCAATAATATGTTGCGTCATCTCGATGATAAAATTTCTATGGAGGAGTCAAATGGAGTCATATTGCAACCACCCATATGGGCTAATGACGATGTAATTGTAGTGATGTATTATTTACTTGAGTCATTGGTTCATAGAGGATGATCATAGCAGCCATGTTTTTCATTGATATATTCATGTAATATGATCATGGAGTCATGTACTTATGTTGTACTATCTTTTGGGTCTTATAGCCATGAGTCATGAGGTCATGTTATGGTCATATATTGGTCATGTATGAGGTCTTATGCCGCTGCTACAACCATGCATTTTTCATTATATATGTAACTTGAGTCATGGTCATGTGGATTCTTTGTCCATATGGTGCTTATATTTGTCAAAGGAAGCATTGTTTGCAATGGAAGCAATCATTTTAGGCCAACAATTGGTATCTATACAACTTGGAGATGGCACGTGTTCCGGGGGGGACACTATTTGCTCTTATTAATTCAGCCAAACATTTTGGGAATTATGTTCCACTTAGATTTATTCATGTTGTGTCTCATACTATGCTATGATAGTGGGGTTCTTGGCCTCATTTGATGATATACTTTGATATTTTCTTCTATATAGTTATGTGGGAGATATGTGTGGTTGCCTCATGTTGATATTGCTGCAAATTATGATGATGATGCATATGTTGATTATGGTTGCCTTATGGTGGCATGATGTCGCTTGCTGCTAGTAGTTGTTGGATGGTATGTTTCTCTAAATGTTGCTTGGATATATATCCTACTTATTGCTTACATGGAGGTATGGATGATTTCTGATGCACTATATTTCAGCCATTTAGAGATCTATTACTCCAGTTCTCGTGCTTTAATTCTTGCTACCTATTCATATGGAGTTGACCCTTTACCATTGATGTCAAAGGGGGATTTTTTTGGCATTGATGTTAACAACGTTATGGTAATGGTACTACTTTTCATATGCATATGTGACGGATATTTTAATTGGTGGTCCTATTGTTTGACATTGATATATTGATATTGAGATGTTTTGTTGGCATTGTTGTCAACTCTTGAGTTCATGCAATTATGTAAAATTCGTGATGATGTAGATTGATGGATCATGGTGTGTGTCATTATGTGTTTACATTGTTGATTGATCATATTGATGATGACACACTTGATGGCATGATATCATAGGTGGAATTGATACACAATGCATATCTACATGTGACGGTGATGGTTGATGGCACATTAGGATATTGACGGTATCATGATGGTCATGGTGTAGTTGGCATGTGTTGGAATGTGAATTTATCTATATATGATAATGATGATGGTACTGCTATAGGTATAGGATGTTTCTACATAGATCCATGTGATGGAGATGGTTCATGGAACACTAGTTGAGTTTTCAACTATGTCTTCATTAGGTCTTCATGTCTATGCCTATGAGGAGACTTGTTTTAGTGATGTGATGGATTAATGATGGTGCTATATAGGTTGCATAGGTGCTTCAAATGTGTTGCGTCTTCTTCAGAGGTCTTGATAAGAGTGGAGGAATTGTTGGCACACTTTCCAAACCTTTTTTTTCTCCCTTCTAGGTCAACTTGGAAGCAACACTTGAGGATATTGTTTGATCCACTTGTAGATGTTTCATAGGTAATGTAAGAGTCCTAGATGCTATTCAAAATATAGGGGAAGGTGATACAATAGATGGCAGAGGTCCTGAGTTGAAGAATTTGTGGTTTCCCTCAGTTGTAGCCATAGTCGCATGCACAAAAGCCTATGGGAGAGGTTGGAAACCAATATTTACATGGAGGCAGAATTAAGGGAGTAGTTATATCCCCAATAAGCTATATTTGCATGAAAAACATTGCTAATGGAATGACTATGGTATTTCATAATATTCACTCTGCATTCCTCATGCTGTTCAAAAGAAAAATAGCTTGGAAATTCCCAAAGGCTTCCAAAAAACGTGAAAAAGGTTGCAAATGGTTTGAAAAGGCCCTCTCATGATGTGAATGCATTTAGTGCACTAGTAGTGACCATAGTGGATTGAATTGGTCCAATTTTTTCACCTTTGATCCTAGTCCCAATCCCAATTTCTCCCTACATGTTTTATATAATTGATCTTGGAGCTATGTGATGGTTGATTGAGTTGTTGATGGATGTATGTGAGTGAGAAGGTTAAAGAGAGCTAGTATTCTCCATACCTTGATTAGAGCCTAGATGCTTCAGTCCATTAATAAATAATGAGAATATATGAATCATGATTTATTATTTTTCATATTTGATGCTACTAGTGTAGAGTTTGAGTTGGAGAATTTTTTACATGCTGCTGGAGTATATGTTGGTGATTCTCTCACACTTATTTTGTAGGAGCTACAGATGCATTTAGCACATAGCCATGTGTCTTATGATGTTATTTGTATGTATAAATTTATTATTGTGAGGGTTTGATAACATTCATATTTGGTATTCATATTTCATGCATATTTGTGGCCACAATTTTCCTATATTGCATAACATTTTGTTTTAGAGTTTTTATATTGAATTAATGATGAGATCTTGCTACTGAGAGCATGTATGCAGATCTGATTTCTAGTTGAGCATAGTGCCTTGGGATCTAGTTTGAAAATATATTAAGGGAGGTCTGCATGGTGGTGAGGAGAAATGACTTCATGGAGGTGGAGCAGTGATAGCGAAGCTTCAGAGAAAGGAAAAAGTTTCTCAATACAAAAATGGTTGGATAATCCAATGGTAGTTGGGAGAGGATTTATTCATTGTGGTGGCCTTCAGTGGATGATATTTCAAAGAGATTCATAGAGAAAAAAATATTCCAAGTTTATCCAGTAGTATCGAGTCTCCTAGCTGATCGATGTTCGCATTTGTATATGAGGTTGAGTCTTGATGATGATGGGAGTGAACACACTACGTAAAATATAAATTGGTTGAAATAATAGAAATTCAGAGAAGAGAAGCAACAACAAGGGTGGTTTTTCTCTCGGAAGGGTTTCGAACATAAATATTGTGTCTCATGTGTGGCTGATGTGATTGTGTGCATTTTTTATTGCTTATCATGATGCTTATGATTTTCAATTATGTTTATATAAATCACATGTTGATGAGATGCTGCTAACATATCTTTGATTCAATAATTCAAAGTAATAAAAGGAAAAAATCGTATATAACTCACACTAGATATTCACGCTATCCCTCTCGCCCCACCCCCTTCTCAGTAGTGCTCAAAGGTTTCAAACACTTCATCCCTTGGGAAATTAATCCATAGGGAACATTACAAAGACACGTCCTCATGAAAAATGGTTTATTTGGTAGATTTGATCTACTTATTTTGTTGTTTTATGTAGGTATCCCAATACTTGTAAGATATTTAGAGAATATAATTGCAAGGTGCAAAGATAAGATGACACAATAATTTGAAATGGATATTGAGTTGATGTAACATTTCTCAAGTCTAAATGTGTGGTCGATTATTGGTGAGGTTTTCCATGGGATGGAAAAATACACAATTGAGACCCTTCAAAGTTTCCAAATGATATATTATAAACCCATGACCACTATTAGCATATTGAAGTTGAAGTTGCATGCTGACTTTGATTCAAATTTTGCAAAGTTTTTAGTTTATAGAAAGTTCATTGGATCCTTGACATATATAGTCAAGACCATACTTTATATATGTTTTTTAGTGAATTACTTGAGATAGTTAATGGTTGGGCTGAGATAGATTTAATAAATATATATAAAAAAAAGTGCTCCAATAATTGAAAGGAAAAATACATTGCAGTCTAATATATGTAAGAGATAATGAGTTGATGCTGCATGGATTCATTGATTATTATAGGGAAAAAGATGCATGTGACAAGAAGAGTACTTCAAGGTGTTGCTTCATTTTGGGTTTAAGAGTGATTTCCTAGTTTAGCAAGAAGTAGGATTTAGTGGCATTGCAGACAACACATATTCATCACAACTATCCTGCTAGTTGTGAATCCATCTAACTTTTGAAGTTGATTGCAAAATTGATGGGCAATATGTCGAAGCCTACATTAGTATACTATGTTAATTAGAGTAATATCAAACTCTGGGAATATAGTATTCCATGAATTCTCCATGAATATTGACATCATATACCATTTTCTCAAATAATGGGTTCAGAAGGGAGAAATTCATCTAGATTATATTTAGACAAATCAACAAGTTGCAAACTTATTGACTTGACCCTTGGAAAAGAGAAAGTTAAAATCATTTAGGGAGATATTTCGACTGGTGAAGATAAATTTCCTTAGAAAGAGATAGTGTTAGAGTGTACCTTGAATAGTATTCTATAGAGTAGGAACATGTGTAGCATTCCTGGGCGCAGTTGTGAACATATCAAGATAGTTCAGTTACAACAATTCAAACTCTATAGTGAGAGAGCAGTTCTTCTCTTCTAGATTCAATAGTATGGTGCATTAGAATATGTAGAAGAAACTTGTGTTTTATTTCCAACAATCTATCCTTAACAACCTACATGTGTTAGATAATTTTCATATCTTAGTTCAGTTTTATTCTAGCAAATTTGTATTTTTGACTTAAGTCTAAGTTTAGTTTGGTAAGGCATATGTAGTCTAGTGATAGGGCACAAATACTGAGGAAATATTTCTTTTGATATAAAACATTAATTAAATATTGTCACTCATGCAGAGATAAGAGTACAAATCTCAAGACTGTAGCAGATCTTGGTTTTAGATCTATCCTTATAAATCCTAACAAGGCCAAATTTCTATTACATAAGGAGGCATTCATGTTGATTTTATAATTCATTTAATTCAACAGTGAGCATTGAATTCGTTTTTCACTTCATCTGTACTATATTTGAGTTAAGAATTAATGAGAAAGCAATAATATGTTTTGATAGTCCATCTACTAAGTTTCTCTTATATATTTTTTACGATATGTGTTTATAGATTATAACATCATTAGAGATCCAATTTTGAGTGGCTTTCAATTTTCAGTGAGTCTAGTATTTTTTAGGAATTAATTTAATGTAGATTATGTTTACCATCATCTAGAAAATCTAATAGAGTCTGCCAATTTCATAAATCATGGTTGAGTGAACCAACAACTAAGTAGAGGCATATTTATAAAAATGGTTGGAGGGATCATTTAGAGGCTGGATTTGTTTCAAACAAAGGAAGAGTAGTTGAAGCAAATTTTGATCAATCAATACTATAAATTTTTCTGGAATTGAAGTGAGGCCAACAAATGAAAGGGATAGATACTAGATTCAAATGGAAATTCCCTCCAATAGAGAAATTATATTGTAATATTCCTAGAGGAAACACATGTTGGCTTACAAGGGGTATTCAAGACTTATCTGGCATGTTGCTTCTACTTTCTAGACGGAAATACTTTAGGAGGAGAGATACAGAGAAACATTATCATAATATTTGAGTTGGAGATTTGCCACTAAATATATTTATCTATTTTTCTCAGTTCTTTTGGTACTCTTGTTATTCATCTTCTAAATTGTTTTTCTTCTTCATATTCTAGTTAGCTATAATTATAGTATGCCTTATGCACATTCTTGGCATTATATGGCTTTTCCCCATTTCCATTTCATATTTGGGTTGTTTAAAAATACAAGTTGGAGAGTAATGGATTTTATTGTGTACAAGATTTTGATAGATTCATTCTACTATAAAATATAACTAATATATTATTCCTTACCCATTTTCATGTGTGGTTTTTCCTTTGTGTAATATGATTAAATTTTTGGATTCTATTCTTTCAATGCCCAACAAAATTTCATTTCTACAACCTATAAATGAATGGGACTTCCACCCTCTCATAGTTTTCTATGTCAATGCATCTTCTTCAACATTTTTTTTACCTTCATACTTGATATTGCATGTCTTTTAGATTAGGATAAAGGTGCTTTATGTGTAGGGGATTTTTTGTGTTTATGCTCTCTATGTACTGTCTCTTATTTAATCAGTAGATTCCTTCGAAAAATTGCATTTCTGTATTTATTATCTCAACTCCTTCATAGACCGATGATCATGAGTAACTTGAATCCATAGCCCAATGTTTTTCCCACAAATCCATTGAGTTCAATCCTTCGTAGTTTCGCTCCCATATCCTCTAATTATTCAGCCATCAACCATTTTATTTTTCAACGATCTCATTGAGTAATTGGTGTGTATGTGCTTCAATTCAAAATTTGGTATAGCAAAGAGTTGTTATTGTGGTCACATATCCCCTCTGGATAGAGGATTATTCATACTTCCACTAGATGCCCTAGATTTATTTCCTACAAAGGGATCAAATCATAATAAAACATCTAATTTGGCATTTTTTTTTTCTAAAAAGAATTGGTAGACATGTTTCAAGTTTAAACTTTATATTAAGAAAAAAATGTTACATCAACTACTCACAACAGAGTCGCATAAGGAGGTATGCTTGATTATAGTTGTAGATAAAATAGGGCTTGAACATTGTCAAGAAGTGTCCAATTCAAGAAAATTTACATACAAAATTTCAGTGAAGAACTCGACGGTGTAAATTCTACAAAAAATCCCCAAAACCTTACTTTACTAAAAAACTTAAAGAACTAACTCAGGATGGGGTTGCTTCTTGTTTCATCTATTTCTTCTTTGTTTTTTTTTTCTACATTTTCACATTTTTTTCATCTGTGGTTGCTTGTGTGTCTATGACAATGCCAAAACTGTATTACAGGACTATGTAGCAATGGCTAGCTTTTGCATAGAAACTTATGTTTGGTTGTCAATTATCACCTACCCAAACTAAAATTTTAGGGAGATATGTAGCAAATACATGTTACAACAATTTGTTGTATGTTGTCTCCTTATAGAAAAAACTTGTAAACAAAAATTTTGAATGTTTTATTTTAATGGGGTAAACACCCACGAGGGAATTTGAACCTTGAATCTCAAAACTTACATAATACTTCATAACACAGTGATTTCCAATTGATCTTCTCCCCATGAGTGTAAAAGAACTCTTTTTGAATGTTAAATATGGTTTTTGTTATCTTTTTTTCTCCATAACTTCTCGCTACCACTAAGCATGTCTCCTTACCCATGAATTTTTCCTTGTTATTCTTTTCACCTTTGTTTATGCTCAATGTGACACTAGATGTTTAACTATGTGGGTTCCATGAATACCTGATGTAAAATAAGCCGTGGAAATGTCTCAAAATGCTGGCGTGAAGGTAATAGTTGAAGATACTATCATGTGTGCTAGAATGAATAGTGTTCTTGGAATGGTTATTGCATGACAAGTATGTACACTGTACTAAATTTACAAGTTTTTGTGTTCACAAAGAAAATAATTAATGATAAAATACCCTCAATGATGCCAATAAAATATTAGTCTATTTAGTAAAAACACCAGACATATGGATTCATGGTATTCCCTATAAATATGTAGAAGATGGTTTGCAGAAGATCATGTAAATTTTGTGGCATGAAATGCAACTAGATTTAGTATAACACTTCATCTTTTCAACTTATTTTTACATGTTAGTTTCAGGAAAGAGGCTTTCTTAAAATGTTTTGGATTGGTTATTTTCCTTGATTTGTATCAATTTAATTTTTTTCTTCTCATTAATTCATTTATATAGGTTTGCATGGTCAACAGTGATAACATTTACACAACAAAATATATAACTCTTGAATGTCGCATACTCCATGTAGGATATCTTATAGGAGAGCATACAATCATTGAAGGGAGGGATTTTCACATATACACTGATGAACGAGAGAGACCCAATATTGTGGAAAAAAATTATGTAAGTATGCATGTACAAATCCTTCCCTGCCAACAGACACAAACAAGTGAAAAAAGGGAAAAAAGTATGCCTACAACAACTTCATGTAAAATAAAATTCTAATGGGAGGGTCACCATTTTCCATGATGGGAATTTTGAGGTCTAAAATGGGCCTCCTAAGAAAAATGTAAAACCAAAATAAATTTTGTAAGAACCAATAGGATTCAAGATGATGATGTCAACCATGGGGGATGATTCACCGTTTTTTAAGTAAAAGAGTAAAAAGATTAAAAAATAATAAAATAATAAAACTATTTTTTCAACTTGTATTTTCAACTTATCTCCCAATTTTTTTACTCAAATTTCGAGTAGGAGTACTTGTTGGATGCAAAATTTAGTTCCTCATCCAAGGAGTACCCATGTTGAATACTTTCAATGGACTTTTCTACGTGAAAAATGAGAAATACATCAAAAACGTGATTGCAATCATGTTTTTCATGTATTTCTCATTTTTCATGTAGCAGGGTCCATCGAAAGTATGCAACATGGGTACTCCTTGGATGAGGAATTAAATTTTGCATCCAACGAGTACTCCCGCTGGAAATTTGAGTAAAAAATTTGGGAGATAAGTTGAAAATACGAGTTGAAAAAGTAGTTTTTTATTTTTTCTCTCTAAATTTTGATGATGTCATCAAATCTTATTCTATTATTTCCACTATTATTTTATAATTTCCTTAGGAGGCCCATTTTAGACCTCAAAATTCCCATAATGTTTGCATGTAGGTAATGGGAATATCCTCACGTACAAACAAACTTCACTTGGTGCAGGCACTAAAAAAGAAAGGTTGTGTTGTGGAATTTAGTGGAGATGGAACAAATGATGCTCTTGCATCTAAAGAAGTATGTTTTATTGTTGCATACTGCTGCAAATTCGGATAATGTAAGTCAATATTTATATTGCAAGAATATTTCTAGTTCTATATAATACAAAATTATATTTATGGAACTTATTTTACATATTATTTGGCATCTAGGAAAACATAAGTCTCTCCATGGGTGTCCAGGGAATGGAAGTTTCCAAGAAAAGATCATATATCATTATTCTAGAAGACATATTTTCCTCAATTGTGAATTTGGGTTAAAGATATGGATATTTTTTTGTCCTAGGACGATACATGGATTTTTTCAAAGTTACAGATTCCTTATGGTTGTTTTCCCATGGTTTTAGGTAGTTTGGTGGGGCCATTCAATTTATGCAAACACTTAGAAATTCATTCAGTTTCAATCCACAGTAAATGTCGCAACACTTGCAATTAATATTTTTTCTATTGTTTCAACCAAATATGTTCCTCTAACTATTGTTCAGGTTAGTGTCAAAATCAATAAAATTGTGGGTCATCTCTTACCAATATTTCTCCTTCTATTCTCATGGATTTGGCCCACTTTACTTTTCCACAACTTATTTGGGTCAACCTTATCATGGGTACTCTTAGAGATCTTGCATTGGAAACTGAACCCCTAACTAATCACTTAATGAAACAACCTCTAGTAAGGTGCAAGTAGGAAATTATTGTTAAGTGTAATCCCTCTACTAAAAGGATGGACATGAAACTGCTTGGGTTGAAATATATATAGCTATAAAGTTATTGCAAATGATAAATAGTTAGAGAATATGGACTAGTAATGAAAAACTACACATGGCCCTATTCAAAATTAATAACAAACACAATAGATGTGCTAAAAACCACACTACACATCTACTGATATCAATAAAGTGTGCACGTAATGCAAATGCGATATAAATGAAAACTGACACAAAACTATGCCTTTGAAGAAGAAAACCTCAAATTTTTCAAATCCATGACCACAAGTTTTTGCAACACCCCATTTTGATTTCTCCATTATTTACATGTATCTATGTCTAAAGAGTTTATGTGAGTTGCAACATGGACACATTTTCAATTATAAAAATGAAGTAGATAAATTATGAACTATGTAAATGTATCATGTTTATTAATGAAAATTTTTGAACAACTAAATGAAAGGTGGAGCACCTACACTAAGAATGATGCCATGAGTGGGAAATATTGAAGGAGTGTGGAGATTAACCTTGTATGTAGTGCCATAAAACCTTTCCAGAGCTTTAAGACAATAATTAAATTTGAAATGTTTCCTTATATTTTTCCTCCACCTCAAAATTCATTAAATGAAGAAATTGGTAGTTGAAGTACCCACCTCCCACAATTATGGAAGCTGGATGGTGGTTGAATAATTCTTTCACTCTTCAATGTGAAGTATGGGAGAGTAACCATCTCAAATTTCAATAGTTGACCCATGAGTGGTGTGGGGGAATGGGAAACGTTTTGGGGAAACAACCACTCTATCATGGATTTAGACACTCATGGAGGGTAAAGAGACACACAGGTGCCTAAGGAGTTAAATTCATGATTTGAAAGTTTCCCATCTCATGGGAAATGATTTTTGTTACTTTCTCGGAAACTAGAGCTCAATATGTCTATCGAGATTTGTCCTAAAAGGTGCCATTAAAGAATTATATGTGTCTTGGTGTGTTATGGACTTGAAAAGATCCAAATATACTTGCAAAATTATTTTGGAAGAACCAAAAATAAAAAATAATTGAATCGTTTGTGGATTTATACAAGTTTGGCAAGACAGAGTGGTTCTAAGAAGAGAGAGAACTGAGGTACTTGTTGCGAAATCAAGGACCCACATAGTGTTATTTCCCTCTAGCTTAATAAGAATATGAGAATTTGTGGAAGCCCTGTGCACAATTGGGAAGAGGGAATTTTTTGATGATATCATTGTGAGGGAGAATGGATGGCACTATCATCTTATTTTGAGTGAAATGGAGTTACCCTGGTGGTATCATGGTTTTGCTAGGTGTAGAAAGATAAAGGAATGAATGAGCTTATGGTTGGATGGAAAATAACTCACCCTTGGGGAATTCCTTTGTTAAGTGGTATTACCCTAGAGTCGGAAGGAGAAATAAGTGATTATGTTTATAAGGGTTTATCATGAGAAAATGTCATGGTTTACCCTCCTATAAGAATCCAGTTTGATCATAAAGAAAAAATTGTCATTGAGAATGTTTCTCTATATTTGGAAACAAGTGGAAAAACATACTTGATTGGTATGGATGCATAGAGGTTTTGTCTAAGGAATTTAGGTGCAAAAGCAATGGTTAAAGGATAAGGATATCAAGGAAGTGAATAAATGGTTGGTGGAACTGTGGTCATCTTGGTAGAAACTAAAAGAAATTTTACACCCAGAATGAGTGGAGGTATTTCCTATGCTCTTAATGTTGATGAGAAATTTGATTCAAGATGCAATCTCAAGTTGGTAGACCTTGAAAATGTTTAAGAGGAGGATGATGTCATGAAACTAAAGATGATATATAACAACACCAACATCACTCTAACAGTTAGCTTGCAAGAGAATTTTTTTTTGATTTTGAAGCTTTACTTCCAAAGTTTGTGAAAGTATTCTCACTACACTATAAAATAGTGTTGTAAGAAATGAAGGCTAGGAATATTGTGAAGGAAGCATAGGAGGTTGACTTGATGAAGAAATATGCCTTTGAGGAGTTTAAGAGGATGGAAAAAGTTTCTTCAAATGAACATAAAAAATGATAGGGCTTACAAGGTACATTTTCATGTAGTTAAACTAATTTTTTGTTTATTTTTTATTTCAATTGTATAACATGTATATCATCATCAAATATTAACTCCACCATATAAAATTATTGACTATTTTAAATGATTTGAAAATTTCATCGAATATTAAGTTGTATAAATGTTGAGTGCAATGACTTGGTCATGGGGCTAACATTTCTATCTAGTTTTCAAAAAAGTGAATAGAAAGTGGTGCCACAAACACCTACAAAAATAGATAATGTAGTTAAGCACCATGGTTTTCTGATGTATGAGTGTGAGAGTATTTCATATAGATATGTTGCAGCATAGATGAATGATTTGAAAGAAGTGGTTAAGAAAATAAAGTCAGGGCCATTAAAAGAAGTGGTTGGGGAAAGCAAGCTAGGGCCGCTACTGAAGACACAATCAGCTAGGTGTATGAATTGTGGAAATCCATTTTTCATCAAGTTATAGTCCAAACATAATTTATTTTCCCCTAATCATGTTTTAAAATAACAAGTGAAACATAATGTAGCTATACAATTCAAAATTCATAAGTTATAACTTATATTCACAGTCTAAGTGTTTTCCTTTTTGTATATTGAAAAGCTTCTTAATTACATTCCTTGTTCTTTTATTTTTTTGTTTTATTGGATTGTACACTTATTTCTATTATGAACATGTGAAACTTGTTCCTCCATGCAGGATAATAGTGGATTTCCTCTTGGGAACACAATACCTGAGTTGAATGAATTAGTGCACCAAGGGAATTCGCGAGAGCATTAGAAAAACTTCTAGAAAAAAAAAAAATTTCCAGACTTCACTGGACGTGTATGCCATGCCCCTTGTGAAGGTGTGTGTGTACTAGGAACAATTTAAAATCTAGTATCTATTAAAAGTATTAAATTTTCCATCATTGATGAATATTTCGAAGAATGTTGGATGGTTCTACATACACCTGAGAAGAGGAGAGGATATGTGTCTTTTCTTTATAATTCTTAATGCCATTCTTATGATGCTTATCATTTTGAAAATAATCTTTTTGTTTTCTATGTTGTGGTGAAATAAATCTTCATATGGATGGATCGTTGGGTGTAGGAAGAACTTTTCTATAGTAGGAAGTGGGTTAGCTTGTTTGGTTGTCATTGATCAACTTAATAAACCTCATGGGCGCTTTGTCACTATTTATGAACGTATTGATCGAATTGGAGGTCTAACAATGTATGGAGTTCCTAATATGAAAAAAAACTTGATGTTATCCAATGACGTATTGATATGATGGTAGAGGAAGGTGATAATTTTGTTATGAATTAAAATGTTGGAGTTGACTCTCTTTTCTCTGTGGGGAAGCTATGCACTGAAAATGATGCTTTGATTTTGGCATGTGGCGCAATAAAACCAAGGTACACTTTCTGTATTTTATTTCAATTCAGATTTTTCCCATAAGAGTCGAGGCCCTTGTTCTAGATTGTAAATTTAGTTCGTATATATATATACTGGATGTTCCTATGTCTAGTTGTGAATTAATGGGAATACATTTTTTCTATGGAGTTCCTTCATTCAAATACCAATAGTTTGTTGGTTAGTGGATTGCAAGATGTAAAGTTTATTTCCACAAAAGGGAAAAGGGTGGTTGTAATTGGAGGGGGAGAAGTTGGAAATGATTGTATAGAAACAACCATAAGACATGGATGTAGAAATGTTGTGAATTTGAAGCTCCTTCCACAACCCCAAAATTCTCGTGCTCTTGGGAATATTTAGCCTCGGGTTTGTCTTTTTTCATCTTCATCTAAATAAAAATTAGCTATCTATTATTTTCTATCATGTTCTATTCTAGTACAATTCGATGATATGATAGTTATTTGTTCAATTTTTGGTAGTGGCCTAATGTTTTCCAAGTAGATTATGGCCACAAGGAAGCTATTGCCAGGTTCAGTAAAGATCTCAGGTCATATGAAGTGTTGAAAAAAAGGTTTATAAATGATGACAATGGAAATGTTAAAGGGATTGAATTGATGAAGGTCAAATTGGAAAAATATGAGAGAGGAAAGTTCTAGTTGAAAGAGATGGAGGACACAAAGTAGATTATAGAAGCATAACCTTTTTTTTAGCAATGGGATTTCTTAGACCATAATAGGTAAGATATATTTTTCTAAGCATCAAAGATTTTGCTAAGGTGATATGCAACTTTAAATTTTTATTTATAAACAAATTCTAATGATTTAGGGGCAATCTGAATTTATTTGACAACATTCATTGATGGAATATGTTTTCTTCTTTAGAAAATTGAGTAATTCAGTGATATTGTAGCCTTACCAATCCATAAAATTAAATACACAAATTTTCAAAATTTATATTTTGTGTCTAAAATTTAGTAGACATACACACCATATTTTATAGAATTCCTCCATTTACCTCCTCACTCTAATTTCAGTTTTTTATTTGGTTTGACAAATTATTGCATAGAATATTGATATGGAAAGGGATAACAGGTCAAATTTCAAGGACAAAATTCATTATTTTTAAATGAGTGTTGATGGTGTTTTTGTTTATGGTGACTGTAGACATGGAAATCACTTTTTGTTTGTGCCATTGCTTAAGGAAGACCAAGAACCACCCAAATAAATAAATTTGTAATGAAGGAATACCAATTGATCACAAATTATGAAGATAGAGTGGAGGACAGGGATAAACTCCCAATGTTAAATTTCAAAGAATAATTCCCCCCCCCCCTCCCCCCTAGGGAAACCTGTTGTAGAAATTCATAATCCCAGGAAAAATGGAAACAACATGCCAAACATGGACTCACATACCTTGTTATCGAAGCTATGAAAGGAATTAAAGGTCGAGTTCTCTGCTTCGAGTGTGTCAATTTCTATTCATTAATACTAACAAGGAGTGTCCTTTGGAAGGATATACTACCTATTCCAATGCCTTTCTGATGGAAAAAGGGTCTATACAAGACATTTCAGTCCCAATGGACATTTCATCCTTATATCCCATTTTATGCCTATGTATATTGGCTATGATGTTATGCTGAATTTTTCTTCAACACACACATTTGACAATTACTGACATTACATATTTGTTGATCCTTTCTTGATTTCATCACTGTTGTTGTGAAGGGTGACAAGGTGACCTTCTCAAACTTAGCAACAATTTCATTTTGGTTACACATCTCACTGTTTTGGCCTTTAGATTGATCCATGACACAACTTTTTCCAATCCATAATAGAAACATAAGTTGTATATTTTGTTAAAAGGATAATAATGGATAGTTCTAAACAATCGTTCTCTTCCTTTAAAAGTACAAGGAAATTTCAAGTGAGTATTGTTGTTTAGTTTAAAAATTACTATATGAGTTCAACATTGATTAGCTATAAAATCCAAAATTGGGAATTTATCATTTTTAGTTACCTTTTCTTTGAGCATATCTTCTAACATTCTGGAACATGTTTTCTCCCACAAAGAGTAGGGATTGACAATATCGATTACCTACTAAGTAATCCAAACATATTTTTGGTAGAATCAAGGATCCCCTCTAAAGATAGTGTGTTATTAGAGTTTTGACATCTATGTTTGGATTAAGTCTAGATCCTTTTAGGGTATTATTTAGATAGATCCTTTAAATTTTGATCATGTCATCTTTACTTTGCCATGTGAAATGGAGATGTCCCTGCAAAGCTGAAAATGTGGTAGCCACTACTTGTTTCCATGAATTTTTTTCACATATAGATTGGCGACTATTAGCTGCTAATTCACTTCTTCATTGCAATAGGAGATATTCTACTGATGGAAAATTTTCCATTGACATATGTTGTCAAGGTCCAAGATGCCTCTCTCTCACATTTCTTGAACAAAATAGAGTTATATTTTTTCCTTAATCCATATTCTAGAATATGTTATTGAATTGTCAAGGATAGTAAAATATGGTGTTAAGGTACTTGATATCTATACTTGAAAGAAAATTGTGGTAAACTGCTACTCTCTATATTCTAGACATTGGTATAATTGTATCCATGCAAGCCTACCAGTTCCACCCATTTTTTCCATGATTATCAACATTAACATCATTACATATTATTCTCATGTATATTTATAACAACCACTTACATAAAAATGTCAATCAATTTTTCATACCTCTCTTATTGGGTAGGTAGACAGTGGCATTAAGAAACTAGCTAGATATGGATATTTTATGATGGCAAGGTTACTATATGTAGAGATTTTTGTTGGTGTTGTTAAAATCACTACTCTTGTGAAACTTCCCACTAGATTTTACAACCCTTCATCTTTTTCACCATAAGTATCCATTTCCTTCCATGATTCCTATATCATTTTGAAAAATTTCTCATTTTCCTACTTGAAATCATTGGAAACAAGATCATGGAATATATCATATGGTACAATGATTTCAAACTGCAATGGTGATGCAACCAGTGCCCCTGTGGATATTATAATATCATCCAAGTAGCTAAAAATTCATGTAAGAACCACCAAACAATACAACTCGAAAAGCCTCAGCAGATGGGTTCCTTTTTATGTCTACCATTGAAGTTACAAAATCAACTAGTGCTTTCTCAACTATGAGATGAGATAATGAATTTACATCCCTTGATAGATTGAAAGTATACTATTAAAACCTTTTGCAAAAGTGCATACAACCCAAGAAGGGATCTCTAACCAATGACTCCATATCCCTATTTGATTTATAATTTGCACATAGTGCAACAATATTCCTTCCTATATGTATTTTGACTAGAAAGAGTCTAAAATTGTAGATATTATTTTCTATTGTAAAAGGTGTTTGCTGAAAGATATTCAGGGTCATTGGCATCATATGTTTCCTTGAGGCTTGAATTATGACCATAAAATATTTTTTCTTTGAAAATTCCAAAATATACCATGCTTTCTCTCATAAGATAGTTTAACAATATATTGGAAAAATTAATTTTGAAATGCACAACTAGTGGTACAAGCCCATAAAATACTTAACTTCCATTGATCAGCTGCTAGAGGATGGCTAAAGAAACCTAATTTTGGACTCATTTAGGAGTCATTTAGACCTGTAGATACAATTAGGCAACATGATAGGAACAAATCTCAGAGTGCATGCTTGGCTTCTACAGTAAAGACACTACGTTAATCCCTACAGGAAGCCATTTTAGCATGTTCGTCTTCGATATTTGATGCCATTATAATCCAATGAAAAATATTAGCTTGGTCTCCACCTCCAAGACGCACATCCTAATCACTGAATTACTATAATAAATGCCCCAAAATGCAAATGCATTTTTAGGAGTAACATGAGGTTTCCCTTGAATCTTACCACAAAACCATCTAACACTACACCATGTCCCTATCCTTGACATCTTCCCCATGAACCATCGGTCTGAAAAAGAGGAAAAATTCCATAGAAATCTCCATTTTTATATTTTTCATGACTAGCCCATTCCTCACAGCTTGAAGGCCTCCACCACTCACTAAGTATTTTATTTCCTTTCTAGGGTTGGCTATGGTGGTGATGATAAATCATTATTTGATTGGTTAGGAGGGTAAAATTCACATTTTCCCCTTCTCTTATGTTGTTAATCATCACTTGGAACTTGGTGATAAATCAGTGGGGTGATATTGGAGATTTTTTTTTGAGGTTCCCTATAACTTATTGATATATTTCCTATGGTCATACAATGTTGGCAAGGATCAGATCACATTTGAGGACAGTATTTGGCACGTTCCCCTTTATTCTCTTGATTTATTATTGTGGATGTATTGACACATGTGGAAATAAAATATTATTATTTTGGTGAAGGAAATCCCTTTTTATACCATGGTGGGCACATAATTTACAACTTGTACTATATCATGCACATTATATGGTATAGTCCTACCCTTGATTTGAGATTCCTATACATATGTGTTGAGGAGGTAAATCCCCTCTGCGGACAGAGGCGATCCCTACTAGCCCAGCAGGGGTCTAGCAACAAACAAACAATGCTATGACGCAAGCTCCTAGTTACGAATGAAAGACTTGGAATAGAAGCCTACCTGGATTCCAACGCTATGATCCGAAGAAGAGATGTCCCCGTCCTTCAGCCCTGGCAGATCACAATCCTTCCACGATCTCCGCGGATGAACACCTGCACATAGAAGAAACGAACAGATACAAGCATAGGAACCAGCATACGTAACTAAACATCGGTCAGAAAAGACATTAATCGCATTAACATGATGGAAAACGGAGTGGAACCATAATCATAGTCATCTATTAAATAATAAACGAATAGAAGTTACAACCAAGTTCTGACGTCGCAGCCTCCTTCGAACGGGTCTCCGGTCGTCCACGTCTCGCAAAGCTCACCAAGGAAAGGGAAAACCTCTCCAGAGTCTCGTAACAATGGTCTCCTTACTTGAGTTGGCCTTAAGGGAAAGAAGGGATTCTTTACAGCACAAAGGCACTTGGGAATAGGGAGATGCAAAGCTTCAGCACTTCAAGACTAGCTTGCCATGGATTTGAGCAGGCTTTTATAGATGGGGAAGGAGGGAGTTGGGATCCCTATTATTATGGGATTGGCCCTATCAACAAGGAAGGTTCCATGGAAGGTGGCAAAACCACCTCCCTTCCATAGAATTCCCGCAGCCAAACCTCCCAACTCAAGATAGGCAATGGTTGTGAGTTTGTTTGAACTTAACTTCCGCCATCCATATTTAAAAAACAGTCCCTAAAATGGGTGGCGCGATTGCTGCTCTATGACAGAGCGCCAAGTGGCGCGACCTCTTTACAGGATTTCCCTGATTGGCGCGAGCACTGAACTGTCTACCCGCGCCAATGCAAAAAGAGTTGTTTTTCATGAGTTTTGCAAGGAGATGTCTCAAGGGAAAATAAAGCTCATACTCAGAGGGATGCATTGATGATGTTTTCAAAGCATGACAATGTTCACAGGTCACGGAATGGGTCCTCCATTGTGCGGGATGGGGAATGGTAAGGACGGTGACAAATTACTGTGTAACAGATGCCCCCTAAAGTATGAGGCCCGAGAGTGAGAGGGGTGAAATGCTTTACGAGAACATGTCCAACTGAAGGCCCGTCGTCGGAAAACCTGCACAGAAAGATACAACTGATATCTCAAGTACATGATGTATATATATGGTATGGGCGCAGCCATCTGAAACAGAGTATGCTATAATCTGGATCTAGGGTATGGGCGCAGCCATTCAACTAAGATCAAATAAATAGACTCAGGTATGGTCGCATCCATCCAATCAGTGAGTCATGTACATAATGATAATAATCCACAATCGCAGCCTGGATTACAACAGACACAATCCAGGGTCTTGCGCTCCATCTCGACCCAAACAAGTACAAGTTCAAGCATGTGAATATGTGAGCTGATGTCGAACATGCAAGAACATCGTCTGATTACTAGCCAATGATGAAAGCTGTTAACAGACGCGAGAGAAACCACCAATAATGACAATGGTCCTCAAGGTACTACAGGTACAATCTACGACGTGTGAATAAATGAGTTGACGTCGAACACCCGCAGAATCATTCGATCGGAAGTCAATGATGTAAACTTCACGTCGAATGCGACGAACCTGCCATTGAGGCATGCAGGCTCCAAGGTACCATCAGGAGTCTCTAGACCAACTCCCTGGATAATGAGTTGAAGTCGACAGGAAGTGACCTTGATCGAAGGTGGGCCATAATGATTCCCACATCATCGACACGAGACAGAGGAACATAATGTTTTGTTGTGAATCAGGACCATCTGAGAAACAGAGGAAGGTTGATGTTTGCAGAGGCCAACTTCTCTTGAACACATGAACGGCACGACAATGGATTTGGTAGTATTTGACATCAACGGATCAGAGGTCATGGCGACGAGGCAGTGAACAGATGAGAGGTCAAAAGAGATTACCCAAACCCATGGAAGCAAAGTGAAGCAGCGAGATGAGATGTCCCCAACCCGACACGAATGCAGACAAGTGCCATGTTCAAGAGCGACATACTGCCGACGACAGCGACGATGGTTCCATTTTCCCCCACCATTTCTGGCGAGTACCCCAATTATTTTTGATAACAAGCTTGAAGGGGATAGCATATGCTTGTGATATAAGTCCGCCCTTCGGGCGAATCCATCCTAGTGCATTTAACGAGTCCTAGGAAGGAGAAACTCGGAGAACGTCGTTTCGACGAAATCCAATGTCATCGGGGTTTAACGAGTCTGACAAAGGAAGAACTCGGCGTCTTTTCATGTTTAGAGAGTTTGAAAAGACAGCTGAAAAGAAAACTCCACAGGTCCCTTTTCGTAAATAGTTCCCCAGATCCGAAAAGGTAGAAAACAATATACGGGAAAACCTCCTAGTCGCGATAGGCTAGGGTATTCCTTTTTCGTAATCGATCCATCCCAGCCCGAAAAAGGGTTAAACTTATACTGGGTGAATGTCGATTCGTGTCCATTTTAACGAGATCGAAACGACAAGGGCCTCGACAATCTTTTCATATTTAGAGAGTCAGAAAAGATCTGAAAGATGACTCCAGAATGACTTTTTCGTGTATTTACCGAGTCCGAAAAAGTATAAAATACAACTCGTTTCCATCTTTTAAGTCGCAAAAACCTGTTGTTGCACATACCAAGCAAGCGTAAAATCCATTTTCGACATAACATATGCAAATATATGATAAAAATAACTTTTAAAAACTCATTTAACGTCGAAAAGTTATAAATATGTCTAATTGGTAAAAAATGAAATTACTTTTTACTATTTACCTTGTGGAAAGCAACAGTGGTCCATTTGGAGCAGAATCTTCCGTTGGTGATTGCGACCAATCCAGGCAACCATTCAGCTTCTCGTCTGTCACAGGTAAGAGGCGCTCCTTTGCTCTTCCTTTCCATACATTTTTTAATGTTTTCCCTTTAGAAATCAGCTTTGTGTGGCCACTTTTAAAATTTTAGGGCCGGGCCTATTGGCGCGGGTATCGGGCACGGACCCGCGCCACTGGGCTCTTTTTATTAAAGGGCCCGCGCCACCTGGCGCGACTGTTAGCAAAACAGCCGCGCCAGCGGCCGGACCCAAAATTTCGCCTAAAATCCCGGTATTTAAACCAAATTTGTTGAAATTTGAAGCTCACCAAAGATCTAATCAAAGGTTTTTGACCATATGAATGCAGATAACCACTCAAAATGGAAATCGAATGGAAGGAACGAGAACACGAAGATGAGGATGAAGAGGCCATGCAAAGCCAAGCTTGTATGAATGCTCTTAGAGACTGTGGCTTAAAAAAGTTCTTCCTCACGCCATGCTTACGAGCTCAGCCCGAGCTCCTCCAATATCTAATCAGCATCTGGGATGAAAATGAACAAGTGTTCAAGCTACGAGACCAGGTGTTAGAACTGGAGGTCACTGACATTTATTTCATCACTGGATTGTCCCGCAGGGGTCCAATCCCGGTATTGACTGGAAGCAGACCATATGGGGAAAAGATGGAAGAAGTAATGGCACGGGTGTGCCGAGGGGCACAAACAGGATCAGGAAGCAAGAAGGTATACATCTCCACCATCCCTAATCTAGCACTGAGAGTAGTACTCCATACCATTACGCGGGCTGCTGGATCGCAGGCACCGCATGAGGCTACAAAGACTCAACTCTTACTGGCCTCAGAATGCATGGGTCCTCAACTGTATGATTGGGCAACAACTGTAACGATCAACATGAAAAGGCAGCTCACCAAGTGCAAACAGGGGAAACTGAAACAGTTCGGCTATGGTTCTATCTTGGTATCGTTCATTCTGGAACACATACCAACCTTCCAGGGCCAAAAGGCCCATGTGGCGAGTCCGATACCACGAGAGCCGAGAATGGCTCGCTGGGCAGCACTGATGCCCAGATCTGGAGGTGGCCAACAGATGTCCTGGAAGCCAGAGTTCTTTAGGTGGCTACGGCGCCAACTGATCGTCGTGGAAGATTGGCCCTACTCGGGAACTGACTTTACGGGGGACCCAGATCTCCCACTACCAGAAGGAGATGACTGGGATGAAGAGCTGGGTAAGACCTCATATTTTTGATTTTATGTTTATATGTTTTCTTTTGGTAAACACACATTCGTCTTAACACAATTCTATATGCATGCAGATGTAGGACCTGAGAGACCAGCCGGGATGTCTCCTATCTCCCGGAGGACACAACTCGCCCCTGAGATCCAGGGGGAAGGCACCAGAGGAGAGGCACTGGTCCAGAACCTCGAGGGGATTGCCCATGGGATCCCAGACTATGCTCGGCTATCAGACGTACCGTTGGAGTATCAGCGCCATACGGTGGGAGTCCCAAATCGGATCCACCGAATCTTGAGGCGCCTAGTGCGTGCAGTGACGTGCTATCATGAGCACCATGCAGACTAGTCCTTAGGATTTATGCTACACCTATTTTTGAGAGACATAGCGTCTCTGGATGTATTAAGACGACTATGTATATTTTTTGAGTTTTATGTGACACACTCTATGTAAACATTTCGATATCTATATATGCATATCTATTTCTGGATGAGTCTTCTTTACATGTGATAATGATTTATAAATTGCGCAAATGCCTGTCTAATACCAAATTTGCTACTGCATCTGTTAATGTATTCAAATGCCTGGGTATATGATGATATGTAATGTAGTCAAAATTCCTTTCCAGTAATCGAATACGCAAATACAGTCGTAAGATGGACGGGTTTCTTACCGAATAATGTCCGTTCAGTTGTAACACTACAAGCTGTGAGTCTAGGTACACGAGCAATTCACGGATACCAAGGTTTACTGCCTCGGTTAATAATTCCAATACGGCGCTATATTCCGCGATATTGTTCGTGGTACGCCCTAAACACACATCTTGCAGGTCGATCAACTCACCAGCAGGATCGTAGATTACCCAGGCTGCGGAAGACAGATTCCTGGTACTGCGGGAGGCACCATCCGCGAAACCAACAAATGGATGAATAGGCATCTGCACAACCAGGAAGACCCGATCAGCAGAAAGATGTTTACAAAGCACACCACACCATGCACACAAATGACAATCACACACCTATGTACACACACCACACCAAGAAATCAATTCAGGCGTAGTACTTCTTAAGGTACAGCCCATTTCTGGGCTGCGCCAACGGAACTCCTTCGTAGTCTATAAGTTCGTAGGCCCCATTTTTCAAAACACGTTTTACTATATAGGGACCGTGCCACATGGGCTGGAGTTTACCGGCACCAAGCTTATCATGTGCCTGATCGTACAAGAGGACTAGGTCTCCTTCAATGAAAGAACGGGGAGAAACAAATTGATCAAAATGAGATTTGACCCTCTTCTTTTGTGCTTCGATAATCAAAGCAGCTAGACGACGGGTTTCATCCAATCGTTCGAGATACAGAAGACGCTCTTCCTCAGGAGAAGTATCCGGTAAGAGCTCCACAGCTAATTTTAGCGAAGGAATTTCACATTCAACCGGCAAAGTAGCTTCCAGACCGTACACCAGTTGGAATGGTGTGAATCCGGTTGCACTTTTAGCAGATGTTCGGTACGCCCAGAGAGCTGAGAACAGTTGGAGATGCCAACTGGATTTATGAATCCCAACTGTTCGTTGAAGCATGGTGACCAAAACCTTGTTCACTGCCTCAACCTGACCGTTCGCTTGAGGGTAGTATGGCGTTGAGCTGTCGTGACGCAGGCCCAACGCAGCTGTCAGCTCCGCCATCATGTAATCGCGGAAATGAGTACCGTGATCAGTGACGATAGCTTGAGGAACCCCGAATCGTGCAATAACATGGTTGAATAAAAATGAAGCAGCCGTTCTTCCGTCAGCCGCTAGTGTAGGCATCGCCTCGGCCCACTTAGTAAAGTAGTCGACGGCGACAATGATATACGCATGCCCCCCGGCCGAGTGAGGGTTACACGTCATAAAATCCACGCCCCATTTCGCGAAAGGGCCGACGGTAATAAGGAAATGCAAAGGGAACGGCGGCGCGCGCATCTTGCGCTGAAAAATCTGGCATGGATGACATTTTCGGACTGCAGTGATACAATCCTTGAATATAGAAGGCCAGAAATAACCTGCTCTCAGAATCTTCTGGGCAGTGGCATATCCGGACATGTGTCCGCCACAGGCGCCACTGTGGCAGTCATTCAAGACTTTCTCAGCCTCGTCCAAGGTAAGGCATCGTCGGAGCACCGAATCTACTCCAATACGATATAAGGTATCTCCCACTATGCGGTAGGGTTGGGACTGGTGCCGAATTCGACGGCGTGCAGCTTTATCCAACTCAGACCGAAATGTCGCGGTCTGAAGATACACTATGATGTCACCGTACCAAGGATCACGAGTATCGATAAGAAACAGCGTTTCGTCCGGTATATGATCTTCTGAGTGTGAAGGAACAGAGTCTGTAGGGAGAGAACATATCAAATCCGCGAAGACCAGTGATTTAGTTGACTTGGCAGTGGTGAACTCCAAGTCAAACTCCTGCAGGATGACGATCCATTTGGAGTACTTGCCCCCTAGTAATTGCCTAGAAAGAATATATGTCATAGGGTTGCAGTATGAAACCACTGTTATCGTGCGCAAAAGGATGTAATGGCGAAAGCGTTGTACGGCGTGTACGGCTGCTAAGGCCAACTTCTCAACATGTGCATAACGCGTTTCCGGGTTGAGAAGGTTCCGAGATAGGTAATAAACAACATGTTCGTCACCGTTCTCGTCATCCTGCACCAAGACCATGGCGATGGTGCTTAATGCGGCGGCTAGATACAAAGTAAAGTCGCGGTGGTAGTCCGGAGGACGAAGCAATGGAGCATTAACTAGCAATGTCTTCAGCTTCTCAAAGGATTCTTGAGCAATTTCGTCCCAATGAAAGGGAACATTCTGCTTTAACAAACGAGTGAATCCTTTGGCCACCTCGGCGTAATTCGGGATAAAGCGCCTAAGAAAATTCGCTTTCCCCTGCAGACTCTGTAACTGATACAGGGAGGAGGGTGACGGGAGATTTATGATGGCCTCAACCTTCAAAGGGTCAAGGCGAATTCCGTCTTTCGAGACTATAAAGCCTAAAAGACGGCCAGAATCGACGCAGAAGACGCACTTATGAGGATTGAGCCTAATATTGTAGCGTCTGCAACGAAGAAATATCTGGCGAAGATGCTCAGGATGGTTCTCTCGCTTACCCGAATGGGCAGGCAAGTCGTCCAGATAAGGCTGGACAATATGGCGAATATCATGAAAAGCGTATGACATCGCACGCTGAAACGTGGCACCAGCGTTCTTTAAACCGAACGGGAGTTTTTTGTACGCAAAAGTGCCCCATGGACAGATGAATGTGGTCTTATGTTGATCCTCAGGTGCGATATTAATCTGGTTGTAACCTGAGAAACCGTCCATTAAGGAATGGATCTCACTCCCGGCGCAATCGTCGATAATCTGATCGATAAACGGAGTGGGATAATTATCCTTAGGACAGGCGCGATTGATATCGCGATAATCTACACAGACTCGAATGGTACCCTGCTTTTTATCGACACGGACGATATTGGACACCCATTCTGTAAGGGGGATAGGATAAATGAAACCCGCGTTCAGAAGTTTTTCAACTTCTGCCTTAATAGCGGCGGCTTTCCGAGGATGCATGGGACGTAAGCGTTGGCGCACGGGTTTCGCACCTGGATAGGTTGGAATCTCGTGGACGACAATACTAGGATCAATTCCCGGCATTTCCTCGTAGGACCATGCAAACAAATCTCTGAATTCTTTGAAAAGTTCCGTATAGACCTGAATCTCCTCGGGAGAACAAGTCACACCCACATGAATGTTCTCAACAATCCCTGGTTTAACAGAGATGTTGATAGGAACAGTTTGAGTAATGTTACTCAGATTACCCTCCGAAAATACCTCGTGCGTCAAGATTGGTGTTTGAAGAGGAGGGGAAGGAACCTGAGTAGCATAGCGCTCCAGACAGTCAGTCATTGCCCCCAAGCTAGGCCTAAATGAGGAGCGATGATGCCCATCGCCCCAGGGTAGCTCCTCAAGAGACATAGTTTCAATGATAGCCTCATCTGAGGGAAAAGTCTCTCTAAGAGGATCAGGTGAATCAGCCTGACCAAGCCAGGGGGATTGTGAGTAGACGTCAAGAGCCATGCTCATCGGAGCATGCTGAGGAGGTGGAGGGTCCGATGCGTCAACAATCTCACAGTAGTTGATCTCTACTGGCGTTAAAGGCAAGGATTCTCCAAACTCATATACCTGCTCAGGTGAAGGAATAAGCCAGGGGTCATCAGTCCTGGACAACATGTTGACTTGAGCGGTATTCGGTGGCGGTGCGGGGAATATACCCATGAGAACAGGGTCCTTGAAAAGACCAGGTCCTATGCTGTCTGGGGGATTCGGAATTTGATCCACATACGGCACATTGTTCTCAGAGCTCGAGGTGAAAAATGACAACTGATCTACTGTGACAATCTTGCCCTCATGGGGGAACTTAATGAGTCGAAAGACAGTAGACGGCACGCAGAGCATGGCATGGGTCCAGCTGCGTCCAAGAAGTATGTTGTAGTTGAGTTTCGCGTCAACCACTTCTACTTCCACGTTGACAGTTTTTCCCTGTAGTGTGATCGCAAGACTCTCAAGAACTCCCAGGGGTTTAGACTCCCGACCATCAAATGCCTCAAGGGCATTGGGAGACGATGACAAGGCTGGAGAGCCAATGGCCTTCCAGCAAGCGGAGGACATAACGCAGGTAGATGCACCCTCATCTACGATGGCTCTGTGAACGTTCAGACCGTTAATCCCGACTTGAATGACCAAAGCAATTTGATGTGGAAGCCGGGGAGTAAAATTCTCCAGATCAAAGGTGAGAAGGCTCGAGTCGGCGGGATCGATACCACCGATGGCAGACAGTAAAGCCTTCCGTTGCGAAGGACAACTTTGAAGAACCTCAAGTGCAGACATGGCACATGGCGCCTGAGCCACATCCTCAACGATGCTATAATGTTGAGCGGCACGAGCATTTGGATTATAAGAGGATCTTCGAAGAACACCCTTGGGAGGTGGCTTCACAACGGGTTCGAGAGTCGGCTTCTCGATTTCCAACGGACCAGAAACAGGTGGGGGAGGCGGTCCATCCGCAACTGCCTTCCCGGGTGCCTGCTGCTGACTATTGTAATCCTTCGATTTAGTAGCAATAGTGATAGGTGCATTAGTTTTCATCATGAAAACCTGAGACCCAAATGGTGCAGATGGTGATGCATGTTCGACCATCTGGGTCTGCTGAGATGGAAATGGCTCTTTTAAAATAGCCGGAGTCCCTTTTGAGCTTTTAAGAAGTTGACTAACTTCGGACCGTCGAGGAAAATCCTTAGTATAATGGTCACCTTCACAGATGAGGCAAGGGAATTTCGGCTTCCGTTGGGAGCCATCCTCAGTTCGAGATTTGGATTCCGGTTTCGGGGCATCAGATTTTGATTTGCCTTTGCCCTTCTTTTTCCCCTTGGAGGATTTGTCCGCAGGATTGGCCTGGACGGCATTCACCTCCGCGGTTTTACCAGAATCGGATGAGGCGGGATTAGCAGAGGTATTATTGGAAGAATTAGCCTTCTGCTTCCCATTCGAAGACTTCTTCGAATTTTGAGAAACGGAACCAATGACACCATCCATCGTAGGGGTAGGCGGGGCCTTTGTGGTTCCGGGCCGTGGAGCATCAGGCAGGATGTCATAAAGCGTGCCATATTGCGAATAAACAAGATCCAGGTACTGTGCACGCGCGATAGCTTGTTCCTCCGTCACACACGCTCCCATCGCGATATCCTGAGCGATTTTATTGACAAAGGAGGTGGTGAACCAGTGGGTCAAAATCTGATCAGGTATGTGAAACTTGATCAGTCGACGACGACGCCGCCACTCATGGATGTGATCCGAGATGTGAGTGGCCGAGTCTTGCTTCAGGGAAGACAGGAGGTGCGTCCCGGTCTCATACCGGACTGGTAACTGGAAATGCGTGAGGAAAGCCATAGCTAACGAGTTGAAATCCTGAAAAATACCACGGGATAGCTCTATGTACCACTTAGCAGCAGCTCCTGTTAAAGTACGCTGGAAAGGACGTAGACGAATCGAATCGTCGGTCCAAGAGTTAGACGAACACCATAGGTGGTACTTCATCACATGCGCCTGGGGGTCTTCTCCAGCTTTGCCCTCAAACTTGGGACAGTCACCTGGTATCTTGGTGGGAACCGGAGGCCAATATGGATTATGAGCAATCGGATCATTGGTCAAATTCGAAACATCCGGTAGGTCCAAGGTAGCCAGGAACGGCAATGGAGGGTTAACTCCCATGCCAGCCCCAGAATAAGGTCCGGTACCCATGCTCCATGATGGTTGTGAATATCCCTGCCCCCACGGGTTTTGTCCCGTAGGATTCTGACCGTAGGGGGCATAATTCGTATAGCCAGACTGATTTGGATTCTGGTAACCATAGTGCGGGGCTTGATAACCAGAGTTCATGCCCTGATTAGGCGTTTGCCCCGTATAAGCAGCGTTTGGATTTGGCTGCTGAGCGTAGGCAGAACCGGGTGGAGTAGAGGTTGATACCGAGAGCCCAGCGAGAAGTCGGCTGAGACCCACCATGAGTATAATAACCACTCTGAGGATGAGTAGACTGCTGATAAGTGGAACCCTGCGGAGCCTGGTACGTAGGGCGCAGCTGTTGATTTGGCTGCGGCATTGAATGAACAGGCTGTTGAGCAGAGTGAACGGAATGAGAGGGCTGGCCTGAATGAACAGGTTGACCCGAGTAAGGGGGCGGCCCTGAATGAACAGGTTGGCCCGAGTGAAGGGGCGGCCCTGAATGAACAGGTTGGCCCGGATAAACAGGCGGCGCTGGTTGCGCAGGTTGACCTGGTTGTAAATGAGCCCCAGGTTGCACCGAATAAGCCGGTTGGCCTGGAGGCGGGACACCAGGTTGTACCAGATGACCCGGTTGGCCTGGTGGTGGAACAGGACCAGGTGCTTGCTGGAAACCAGTTTGACCTGAAGCAGAACCATAAGGTGGTCCTGGCTGATATGCAACGTTGGAGACAACAGGATACTGCGGTTGCATCGGTAAAGAAGGCTGGATTTGCCCCCCAGGACCATAGGCCGGTCCCTGTTGATACCCCGGCTGAGGCTGAGCAGGTTGACCAGCAGGGCTATAATATGGTCCTTGCGGATTATAGAACGGCCCTTGCTGGCCCGCAGAGTAGCCCTGGTTGGGCTGTCCCTGTGGGTCGTACAGATAGCCAGGTTGGCCTGCAGGTTGGCCTTGGAAAGGCTGTCCCTGCGGGTTGTGAGCCTGGTTGTAAGGTAAACCTTGAGCATACAGATAAGCCTCAGGAGCAGGAAGGCGCAAAATGTCCCCATGCTCATCAAGCTGACCCGGGAAACCATACACGGGAGTGTCGTCCTGTGCATAGTGCGAAAAGAAATATCGGTAAGGATCTTGGGGAATTTGTCCAGCTCCGGCATTCGGCTGTTGCAAAAACAACCGATACTCCTCCGGAGAGATATTATCCGGTATAGCAGTAGCTAGATAAACATCTTCAAGAGTTGGCCCAGCCCTGGTAGCTGAGACAACAGCGGAAGAGGCAGCTACACAAACAGTGGGCCGCACGGGAACAGAAGTGACGGGCGTCGAAGGAGACACCCCGGGTGTAGTGGCAGCTGGCCTCGAAGCAGAAGATGATATTCCCATAGAGGCAGCAGCTGAGATGATCTGACCCAGAGATCTGTATCCCTGCGGCAAAGAAGGACTAGCTGACGATGTGGTAGCCAGCTCAGAATCGTCTCCCTCAAACAATCTACGAGGGATGCGCTGATAGTCATCAGACCCGGGAATTTCCTCACCAGAATCACTCATGGTTGATCCTGCCGTTAAATCACGCAGAAGACGGCGAGGACTAGGAGGAAAAACAGCAGCAACGAACGGCGAACCCGATGTAAGAGAAAGGAAATCAGCTCCTAATCTCAATTCAGACACAGGGTCCGAAAAGGGCCAGTTGAACTCAACTGGTTCTCCAAAGGGTTGCTCGGCGAGGACCGGTCCCCCGTCAGGGAACTCGGAAACAACAGGCTGCTGTGGTTCAATAGAGGGCTGAGAAGCCTCTAAAGAATCGTTCGTGTAAGGACTACCAGTAGACGAAACCGAAGGTTCCGCCACCGTGGCAAAAGACTAGGAGGAAAAAGCAAACACACACACGGGCTGAAAACGAGTTAAGACACACGATCAAACAATCAACAAGCAATGTCTAAACGGGTGTGTAATCGTGGGCGATTAATTTTACCACATTGGAAAATAAGAAATTCTACCGTTTCATGTTTTAAGAGTCGAGAAACGATAAAAAGATGACTCTATCTCTTTCAGAGTTGATACAAGCGTGAAAGGACAAGAGCTTGACGGTCTTTTCAAGTTTAGGGAGTCAGAAAAGACCAAATGACTGCTCAGGAAAAACTAGGCACAAAGGGTGTACCAAATATCCGTGAACTGCAATATACACCTTGGTTTCAAATAATGAAACAGAAATCGACCAAGGACTTTCCGTACGTGCAGGTAGTCTCCCTGAATGCTGTTTTCGGTGTATCACGGGTATAGGGCGGCAGACTCGGCTTCCTGTGGATAAAGGATTGAAAACCTAGAGGGGTCTCCCTTTATATACGCGACGGTACGGGGAGCGCAAGTCCGTACTAGCGCTGTCTAAAGCCAACAGGCGAACGACAACTGCTAGGTTTAACGACGCCGGAACACGTCTCTAGCCTAGACCTTCTAAATTAAGTTTCAATTTCCAGGCCCTATCGTATGTAGTGTCTCGAAAGACTCCTAAATGCAAGCTATATGCCACAGTGCAACATTTCGTTCGATGAAAACTAGTTAAATAAGAGTTGAGAGCTTTTATACAAACGAAATGAACGGAATACAAACAACGATGCCTCTAATGCAACTAATGCAACTGAAAGCTTTTCATTCAAACACTAATCACTAGCGATATGGAAAAGATCACAATTTGCACTAATTTATAAAAGCAAAAGAGATTTTTTTTTTTGATTTTCAATGTCTAATGGCTAGTGTGCAATGAAAACAAAAGGAACAATTTGAGAAATGATATCGAAGAGAGCGAAACAAACAAAATTCACTCAACAATGCAATCAATCAGATCCCTAAATCGACCCAAAGTCTCTCGAATCAAAGAAAGACTCAAAAGCTTCCGATGGACCGTGTGATCTAGGTCCAAAGCAAGGCAAACGATTTTCGAATGAAGGAAGGAACAATCACCCAAAAAACGCAACAAAACGATCAAAAACTGTTAAGAGAGCGTGGAGAATCAATCAACAAGTTGACAGGACAATCAAGACACCAAAACTCCCGAGGAGGGCTCGATACACTAAGCCACTAGATGCCCTAGGGCTCAAAACGTGAAATCGGTAGATAGAAGCAAACAACCCAAGGACAGAGGTGAATTCCAGTCAAACAAGACTCCAACAGACTCAGACAGTCAGAAAATCAAGAAGAAAAGTATTGATCAAATCCAGAGAGCCAAAAAAATGAAGAAACTCAAACAACTCACAGGGGTGGCGCGACTGTGAGCTTGAAACTAGCGCCAGAAGCCAATTGGCGCGGGCTGGACAAAAGCAACGTGCGCCAAGTGGCGCGACTGTCGGGTTAAAAACCGCGCCAGTCGAGTTCCTCAATAAAAATTAAAAAACAAGCTACTCTAGAAGCATACCAATACAAGCTAAGCAAACCAAGAAGCTAAAACAATGAAAGAATCCAACCCAGAAGGTTCATCAAGCAAGGAGAAACAATCAAAGCGAAACAATCATAAACGAGTCAAGGAAAACCGGACGATGTCCCCAGTGGAGTCGCCAATTTGTTGAGGAGGTAAATCCCCTATGCGGACAGAGGTGATCCCTACTAGCCCAGCAGGGGTCTAGCAACAAACAAACAATGCTATGACGCAAGCTCCTAGTTACGAATGAAAGACTTGGAATAGAAGCCTACCTGGATTCCAACGCTATGATCTGAAGAAGAAGTGTCCCCGTCCTTCAGCCCTGGAAGATCACAATCCTTCCACGATCTCCGCGGATGAACACCTGCACATAGAAGAAACGAACAGATACAAGCATAGAAAACAGCATACGTAACTAAACATCGGTCAGAAAAGATATTACTCGCATTAACATGATGGAAAACGGAGTGGAACCATAATCATAGTCATCTATTAAATAATAAATGAATAGAAGTTACAACCAAGTTCTGACGTCGCAGCCTCCTTCGAACGGGTCTCCGGTCGTCCACGTCTCGCAAAGCTCGCCAAGGAAAGGGAAGACCTCTCCAGAGTCTCGTGACAATGGTCTCCTTACTTGAATGGGCCTTAAGGGAAAGAGAGGATTCTTTACAGCACAAAGGCACTTGGGAATATGGAGATGCAAAGCTTCAACACTTCAAGACTAGCTTGCCATGGATCTGAGCAAGCTTTTATAGATGGGGAAGGAGGGAGTTGGGATCCCTATTATTATGGGATTGGCCCTATCAACAAGGAAGGTTCCATAGAAGGTGGCAAAACCACTTCCCTTCCATAGAACTCCCGCAGCCAAACCTCCCAACTCAAGATAGGCAATGGTTGTGAGTTTGTTTGAACTTAACTTCCGCCATCCATATTTAAAAAACAGTCCCTAAAATGGGTGGCGCGATTGCTGCTCTATGACAGAGCGCCAAGTGGCGCGACCTCTTTACAGGATTTCCCTGATTGGCGCGAGCACTGAATTGTCTACCCGCGCCAATGCAAAAAGAGTTGTTTTTCATGAGTTTTGCAAGGAGATGTCTCAAGGGAAAATAAAGCTCATGCTCAGAGGGATGCATTGATGATGTTTTCAAAGCATGACAATGTTCACAGGTCACGGAATGGGTCCTCCATTGTGCGGGATGGGGAATGGTAAGGACGGTGACAAATTACTGTGTAACAATATGGTTGGCCCCACTCTTTATCCACGTCACATTTGTTTACATAGAAACAACACTACAAGGAAAATACCCTCTAGTGGATGTTTTTGAGGAACCACAAAGAAAAATACCCCATACATCCGTTTCTAGTGAAGGTTACTAGAGGAGGTTGGCGGGCGAAGGGTTTTTCGGATGTTTTCCTATCGGTGCTCTTATTGTTAAAACTTGCCCTGGTGCTATTAAAAAAAGAAATCACTGGTGTGGACAAAATCATTGGCACACCGGACACCATGCACTCCGTACACACCCGCCCAGTGTGTCATAACATAATAGAGCACCAGTGCCTCACAACTCGCCCGTTCTGGTGCATTATAAAACAAAATGCAAACATCGAAACCACCTGGTGCGGTAGATAGAAACCGTGACAGTGCATTATAAAAAATGTGCCAAAACACAAATCGATCAGTGTGTTTGTAGAAAACAGTACTGGTGCACCTATAAACAATGTGCACCGGTAAAGGGTTAAATTAAAAAATATTTACGACAAAAAACCCGGATTTTTTAGTTTTCTAGTGCTCCTGAGCTATCAATTATTGGTGCGCACAATACCATAAAACGCACCGATGCGCACCGAACATTGGCACACCAAATAGCGTGCACGAAGTACACACACCACTGAGGCGTCCAATTACTATAACGTACCGAGGCGTCAATACTCTTCCGCCCCGGTGCATCATAAAACACCGTGCCAAAATAGAAATGAGTCGGTGCATTCTTCTCTAAGAGCACCGGTGTGCTGGAAACTGCACGCACTGGAATAACGTTATATAAAAAAAAAATTAAGGCCAAAAAACCAGTGCTTTGTGACTATTACGCACCGGTGCTTTACCATTATGCCACCTTGGTGCATCATTAAATTTTCGCACCGAAACTAAAACATCTCGGTGCGCAGTTAGGGAAACACCCCAGTGCGTTATAAACAATGCACCAAAATTGATACTGCTCGGTGTAGTTTTATTTAACCGCACCAGTGCGCTTATAAAACACCATGAACCAAAACAAGGTTAATAAAAAAAAAATTACGGCCAAAAAACTTCATTATTCACTTTCCTCAGTGCTCCAGAGCTCTCAAGCCCCAGTGCTATTTCCTTATTTCTGAGCCGCCCTGACATCGGTGCTCTCATCTCACCCATTGCATGCACTGCTGCTCTGCATCGGCCACCAATCTCCAGCTTGCATTGTGAAAAATAGTGGGAAAATTTTATTTTCCAAATTTTACAGCCAATATGCCTCCTTGACGGTGAAATGTACAGGTATTTTTCTAGTTTTTCTATAATTAATCCTTTTAGCGGATTAGAAATTGAAATAAAATTAAAAATAACTGTTAAAAAAGAAAAAAAAAATTGTCGCGCGGTGCACTCGACTTGTTTGGCTTGCACTGGATAGTGGTGCTACTTGTAAAATTTACAGGCAGCACTACTACCGGTGCTAACGATAACAACACCATTTCCGGGGCGGTGCTGGAAGGCGCCTCGAATAATTTTAAACTAAAAATAAAAAATAAAAAAGGCGGTGTGCTCATTTATCCAGGTGCAACATTGACCCTGGTAATCACAGTGCAGTGTGTTGACTTCATTTTCCGCCCCGGTTTATGTCAGCGCACTGCCTTTTTTATTCCGAGAGGGTGAATGGTGCGGCTGGGTAAAAGACCGCACCGTCAACTATGTCATTGTCATGAAGTCGATGTGCTGACACGACTATATGTGTCGGGGCGTATATTTTAGTTAGCGCACCGCTATTCTGAATTATATATAGTCCATGGTGCTTGAAAAATATACATCTGCACCGAATCCGGTGCGGTCTGTTTCATTAGGGGCCCCGGGGACGGTGCACTAAAATATTAGGATGCACCGGCACCGGTGCGTGACTGTTTTTATGGAGCACCGACTTGTATGTTTGTTTTTTTTCAAAAAAAATTATATATTTATATTTATAAATACATTTATATTTTAATAAAAAAAATTATTTAATATGGAAATGATTCGGAGAGAACAGGAGCAACAACAACAAAAACAAGTAGAACAATATGACATGATTCACCAATGGGAGGTGAGAGAGAGGGAGAGAGATGGATGCCCTTGCCCTATTACTGCAGATACCCGGGAGATCCTTATGTAGGTAGGCCTTCTCAAGTTCTATGAGGAGGCTATTTCCGGCCTAAAGGCCCATAGTGTGCTTTTGAGACATCTTAGCGGTAGGTGGAATGCCCACCGGTAGGCTTTTCAGGTTGGTCCTGACCAGTGGTACACACCCACTGAGGAGGACATTTATTTTATTACAGGACTATCGAAGAGAGGGGTGGATTTTCCCTCATTCCCAGACGTGCCAGCTGGTTGTGTAGCAGGGAGTCAGTTAGTTTACTCCCAGAGATACATTGGAGCACATGTACTGTCTCCTTCAGAGTTTCAGGTACCTGGAGGTCAGTTATGTATAGGTTCTTTTGGTAGACAGGACGTGTAGTGCCTCTCTATTATCACTTCGATCATTTTACACAACACCAGTGACGGGCAACGCATTAGTTGCTCTCTTTTATATTACGTTGATTCTTTAGTACAACAGCCACGACTTGTCAGGTGGTCTGCCATTTTTTTGTGACAATTTTGTACGACCTTAGATAGATTTCCTGCTCATGCACAAGGGAGGGTCAACTTCCCTTTTGCTTCAGAGCTATTTTATTTATTTTTTGAGAGGTTTCCGGAGATGAGACCTAGTTTTGATAGCCTCGTAGGCTGATGTTCTAGGCCCGGATGTGCGTGTGGGGGTAGATGATGCCGAAGAGGGGAGACACTATGTTTCCAGCAAGGATATCACATGATTCGCTAGACTTGCTAGCCTTTTTTGGCAGGCTGCATCCCTTCATTATGGTCCCATGTCCTTATGTTGGACTAGATTGGCGAGGGTGTCTGAATATCCTCTTCACTCCTGATGAGTCGGCAGATGATAGAGGTAATATTACTGTTTTATTTATATTTATTCTAACATGTTCTTTAACTTGTTTTTATTAAATTGTGTAATGAAATTGTCTAATTATTATTGTGTACTTGTATATATTTTGCAGACATTGGCTCTTTTAATGGAAATGATATGCCAGATCCACCACATGATCCAAGTGTCGATCCTGATGATTACGATCAGGAGATGGCTGATGTGCCGGAGGATGAGGCTGGTAGCGCAACAGAGAGATGTGTTGATCCTACGCCTCATGGTGCACTAGTACCGCCTTTTGCTAGGCATGGTTGACCTGAGACCAGATACTGGATGGAGTTGGGCATCCAAATCTATGGATTGATTTTAGATGCAGGCATCAGGCTCGCTCATTACAGAGAGATACATGGTGATGATAGAATGTTACGGATGTGGAGAGGCATGCCGCGTGACATGCATGTCCTGATGCGACATGTCGTAGGAGCTACGACAACTGTTACGCGATTGAGGAGGATTGTCCATAGATATAGGCGTAGTCGAGCTATGGCACATGATGGACAGTCCGCCAGCAGCGACTCAGATGCATCTCGTGATAGTTCACCTCACAACATGCCTAATGATCAACATGAGGCTCCACTGGTAGCATCTGACACTAGTAATCATGGATATGAAGCTGAACCATCGGCCACATCCAGTCAGCAACCTACAACATCCATCATGAGTACTAGTCATGATCATCATGAGTAGGTTGGACCATCGATCGCCGAGGCTATAGTACTATTGACTGAGTAGGCCTCCACTACTACTATGCCTCATATTGATCATATTGTACTACAACTAGCGGATGCATCCATCAGTACTAGTGATCATCATGATCATGAGTAGGCTAGTCAACCATCGACTGTCGAGGCTGCACCTAGCTTTACTGAGCAGGCCGCATCCACTTGTACTAGTGTTATTGATGTTGTTATACTACCACCAGCGCCTGATCCATGACATTTATCTTACAATTGTATATTTTTAACATTATATATATATATATATATATATATGGTCCATGTATTTTATGTTCATGTTGCAATCGTACTTAATTTTCATGTTGATGATCGTCATGATGTGGCGCATATTGTTAGTCATGTTAGATATGTTCATTTAATGTTTAGCTTGCAGATAGATGTGTATATGTGATAGGCGCATGAGTTATTTGACATTATATTGAGATGTATATTTGATGTTTTTGTTGTGATGATGTTAATATATAATGTTAATTTGATGTTAATTGAATGTGTTTATTAGTCGAATATGATGTTTGTACGATGGTTATCATGATCGTGATGATGTTTATTAATTAATTTAATATTATTAAATGACCATGATATTCATTAAATATTGTGTCATGAATGTAATTGTAATTTACATTTTAATTCTATGTAAAATTGTAAAATTGTATTTGTATTGGTACTAATTGTAATTTTAAGTGTAATTGTATGTAAAATATTTATTAATGTAAAATTTTAATTGTAATTGTAATATTTAATTTTTTCTGAAATGATTGTAATTGTATATATGAAAAATTGTAAAATTGTAATTCTAATTCTAATTGTATGTAAATTCCACAAATTGTAATTGTAATTGTATTTGTAATTTTAATTGAATTGTACATGTAAAATATTTGTAAAATTGTAATTGTAATTGTAAATGTAATTCTATCTAAAATTGTAAATGTAATTGTATTTGTAACTGTAATTTTAATTGAATTGTCTGTAAAATATTTGTAAAATTGTAATTGTAATTGTAAATGTAATTATATGTAAAATTGTAAATGTAAGTGTATATAAAATTAAAACTGTAATTGTAATTCTAATCGTAATTCATGTATGTGAAATTAATGTAAAATTGTAATTGTAATTTTAATTGTAATTTTAATTAATGTAATTGTATGTAAAATATTAATGTGTAAAATTTAATTCTATTAATGTGAAAATTTTAGTTGTATTAATGTGAAATGACTTTATTAAAATATTTAAATTTGTAAATTTGCAAATAATTGTAAAATAACAAATCTAGAATAATATGAATTTTTGTAACATAAAGTTTAGGAAATAATGAAAATAAATTCATGTACTTTATAATTATCATTATTTTATTATGATCTTACATACAAAAAAAAAACCCTTTAAAAATTCCAGTGCGCTTATCATCCTAACAAGCCTCGATGCGTTGTATTAATACAATGCACCGGTGCGTCACATTTCCGCGCACTGGACATGAAAAAATGCAATTTTTTTTTGTTTAAGTTAAAAAAAAGCGGCAATTTGAAAATGGGTGGCAAAATATTTTCGAAAATCTAATTTGATAAAATAATTCTTTAAATACTAAACACTTTTCATTATTTCACTATTTTTGCTAAAAAAATTCAGTTATATTTTTGCAGGAGACAGACCTGGAGCAAGAGAGCATGAGGGCACTGTGGATGGCGAAATACATTCGAACAGAAGTATTCAGACAATTTGAAACCAAAAATCTGGTAATTCAAGCCCTTTATCATAGAATTTCAAACCATTTCGTGATTAAATTTACTTCTTTTTTTACTTTTTTTCTGCAGTTTTTTATTTTTTCCTGCAGTTTTATCCATTTTCACCCTGAACCCTTCATTTTTTTGTTTTTTCCCTTTATTCTCCCTATTTCTGTGATTTCAGAATTAGGTTTTTATTTTATTTTAGATTGACGTCCAACCCACAGGACGACTTGCATAGTTGGATCCCAATCCATTCGACCATTGCATGAATTAGCGCCCTGCGTATGCCACCACACCAGTGCTCTGTATTATTTCAGCGCACCGAGCAAGTTCTATGTCATAAAAAATTGAAAACATTTTTTTAAATCCGTGCGCTAAATCTGAAATAGGGCACCGGTGCTCTCTTTAACTAGGAAAGCACCGTATGGTGTATTATACTGTTTTTTGGTGCGTTGTTAATATATCCACGCACCGGCGGTGGTGCGGATTTCATGAAAGACGCACCAGTGTCTCGAGATTTATTTTCTACCTAAAAATTTTAGAATTTATTTATAAATATATTAATGAATGATATGCTATAGGTTTCATATTGATAAAGAAATGACTGACAAGACATCAAGTAACAAAAATACTGTTAACACATCAAGGAAAGAAAAAAAGGCAAATTCTTTGTAAATTATTTATAAAAAATATTATTTTTGAACTATATGTAACTTTAACTAATATGTATTGTTTACTGTGTATCATGCAGAGCCACAAAATGACGAAGCTCAATATGATTATTTCTGATCTATGACTAGAAGAGCATAAAATTTTAATGGAAAAATTGCAAAAAGATGAATCAGGTGAATATAACATTACTATCGATCCAATATGAGTTTCTTTTTTTAATTATCATTAATAATATACTTAAAATTATTAGATAACATGTGTCAAACAGTCTACTAATTCACATATGTTTAATGTTCTACAGGGACCAACAACTCAGAAAAGGAATGTTGTTCTAAGAAAAGAAAAAAAATAGAACATGCAAATGAAAATGAATCGCTCCTTGGCTTGTCTGGAGTGGTGCTAGAAGTTAACGAAAGGGGGAAAATCTTTTACAAATATTTGAGGGATCTAGTGGAATGAATACAATAACGTGCTTCAAATTTAATATGTAATCATTGAATTTTTTGATCATTAGGTACAATAAATAAACAATTTAGCATTAAATATTAATTTTCAAGAATTTTCTTGCAGAAAAGAAATGAAAATGGAACTCATTCAGCACATAAAACAGGATGAAAAGGAAGAAAATGGTTGATCTCTAAGTTTGTGAGTTGTTACTTCCTTACCTTATAACAACTTTTTTTTTTTTTTCTAAGTCAGACTATTCTATTAAGTAAAAAACATATGGTACAATCAAAGCTTTGCAAAAGCAAAGCACGGAAGCAAGGGGCCGGAAATGATGAAGTATCAACCTCGGTCCCAAAAGCAAGCTAGGACAAAGCAAAAGATAGCAAGGAAAATAAAAGAGAGCAAGATTCAAGGAGATCTACCCAGAGTGGGTAGAAACTTCCAAACGACATTTTTTCACTTTCTTCTTACTAACTTTGATCCAGTCATTATGAGTGGGAAGAACAGGAACCAGTTGCAGAATGTTCTGTGCTGAAGGAGGCGACTCCTTATCTGAATCTAAGGAAGAGGTCTCGTGCGAGCGTTTCTGCGGGATCGGAGGAGCAGATGGATCCTCAGGGCTGGCCATGGGGGAGTCCTTCGTGTTCTCTGTGGTTGCGTCTTCTGCGTCTATTTCCTCCTCATCCGAGCTGGAGGAGTCAGGTTCCTCCATGGGGGGATGATCACAAGGCTTCCAGCTCTTTGATTTGGATTTACCCTTGTTGTTCTTCTTTTTTCCAAGGAACGTAGCACATGAATTCTGGAGGTGCCCCGTCTGATGGCAGTGACGACATCGAAAAGCAGTATTTTCATAGTCCAGGGGTTGGGTCCAGTGGAAGTCCCCAACTTTGAGATTTATCTGATCAGGAAGCCCTTTGCTGATGTCTATTTCCGCGCATATTCTACCAAAGGTGTATAATCCTTTCACCCCCCGAGAGGTATCTGTTGCCAAAAAACTGCCTAAGGTATCCCCAATCCCTTGGAAAACAGAGAAGTGCCAGAGATGCATCGGGAGATTTGGTAATCTGACCCAAATGGGAAGCTTGGTAATGACTGCCATAGAGGGATCGAAGTCTGGAAACCACGGCGTGAGAAAAAGCCCCGCCGATCCCCAGAACCAAGGTCCTTCCTGTAAGGCTTTATGATAGTCTTTGTTGAATGCAAATGCCACAATGAAAAATCCTTTTGAGCAGAAGAAGACTTTGCAGTTGTTAGTCCAGTTGGAATGGATCCACTGGTATAGATCCGCTGTTCGAGGCCATAGGCCATTAAACCTGCAAATGAGGCCTGTTTCTGCAAATGCCTGGGATTGGTCATCCAGTGATGGATGGGAGATTTTGATGGAGGGTATTTCCTCCATTTTGTCCACCAGAAAAGGCTTGGGAGCCTCAGGTGGTTGAGATGCCTTCTTGGTTGCGTGTGCGTGAACTGCATCCTTATAGGAGAAGGCAGGGGCCGAGGAGGTTTGCCCAGAAGCTCCACCTCTCAAGCATAAGGAAAGCACAACTAAAGCATCTTTCTCAATATTGTAGTGAAACAGGGGCAAATGGTCTTCAAGTTGTTTACCTTCATAAAGCAGTCTCAGAAGTCTTGAAGGGATCCCCAATATGAGGTCAAGTTCCCGCAAAAGGTCCTGCAATAGATCCATGGAATGCACCCATAACAGCTTTGTTCCACCAAAAGGAAGAGAGATCTGGATCTGGTATTGTGATCCCATATTTGGAGGGCTTTTGGCCAAGACACTACTACATTTGGCGGAAATTCCGACACCTGTTTCCGACGCTTTTGACCAAATGTCGGAAATTTTCCCAAATTTTTTCCATCCCGCCCGAAACCGTCGCTATACCGATGTCTATAGAAAGGTGTCGACGTCGCAACTGCGACACAATATCTAGGTGTCGCCATTGCGACGTTTGGAGGCACCGTCCTAATAGCGACGCCTTTTCCACCGTCGGTATAGCGACAGTTATTTTCGCGCTACATAAAAATACCAAACTTATATGGGCCCTACATAAAAATTCGAAACTTATATGCGCGCTACATAAAAATGTTTCGTATTTGTCGCAATAGCTACGTTTGATATCACGCACGCATTCGCCCTCTGCTCTTGCAGAACAACATTTGCCCTCAGCATTCGCGCTCAGCTCTTGCAGAACAGCATTTTCCCTTAGCATTCGCCCTCAGCGTTCGCCCTCAGCTCTTGCAGAACAGCATTCGCCCTCAGCTCTTGCAAAATGGTAAGTTCTTACTGCAGGCCCTTCCTCCTATAGTAGGTTGACTCTATTTGGGTTTTTTTGGTCAATTCTATTGGATTGTGTTAGGCTGTATGGTTCTCTCTAGATGTCAAGAATCAAGATTCAATACCCTCTATTATCTTCATCACCCAATACAAGATTTAAATTTTTCCCAAAGAAACGCTTATTAATTTGGCAACCATTATTTCTCCCTGCTTTAAAAACCCTACATTTAAATGAAAACAAGAATTGCATTTCAACTACAAAATCTATTAGTGTTCAATTGTACATGTGTGCTACATTAACGTCTCGATATCACGTACGAAAGATCGCCTCCGTCTGTGCAATCATTCGCCTCTGACGGCCTTCGCCTCTTGCAGAACAAAGATTCGCTCAAAGATTTTCCCCGAGCTCTTGCAGAATCAGTGATTCACCTCGCATTCGCCCGAAGCTCAGAGAACATCATTCGCCTGATTCGCTCTCGCCTTTCTCGTAACAACATTCGCCCGCATTCGCTCTCTCGCCCCGCTAACAACCTTTGCTCTCGCATTTCGCCCTCACCGTTCGCCTCGCTTTGTGTAAACAACATCGCTCTCAATGTCCTCTGGTCACTTCTGCAGAACAACATTCGCCCTCAGCTCTTGCAAAATGGTAAGTTCTTACTGCAGGCCCTTCCTCCTATAGTAGGGTTGACTCTATTTGGGTTTTTTGGGTCAATTCCATTGGATTGTGTTAGGCTGTAGGGTTCTCTCTAGATGTCAAGAATCAAGATTCAATACCCTCTATTATCTTCATCACCTAATACAAGATTTAAATTTTTCCCAAAGAAATGCTTATTAATTTGGCAGCCATTATTTCTCCTTGCTTTAAAAACCCTACATTTAAATGAAAACAAGCATTGCATTTCAACTACAAAAATCTATTAGTGTTCAAATGTACATGTGTGCATCACTTGTGCAGGGTATTCCTTTTCCACTTTCACATTATCCAAGAATGTGTGTAGTATAGTTCATATTTTTTGTGATTTAGATTATCTTGAAAAAGGAAAGGTAAATTATTTCCCATGGAAAAAGAAGGTTTTCCCTTTTTATAGGTTGTTTGGACTTACGTCGAAAAATTTATGGTATGCCTTTCATATTATGTAGTTTAAATTTGAATTAACAGATTATTCTACATGAAAATATAATTACCTATGTGATGTCCTTCATCACTAATTAAAATTATAGGTTTTCAATTTCCTAGACTCTAACTCATCTGATGCTAAATTCTAGGTTCTCATTGGTGGATCACTCTTCCATTGATTTCCTTTCCCTCTCGATCTTGTCATACTTTAAAAGTCATCAATGATACATATATTATTTCAGGTATCCCAAAAGGCTTTATAGTAGAACATATTGTGAAGTTTTTTTGACACTTGAGGATTCTTTTTAGAACTGCAACGTGGTCTATGCTATCAAGTTATATATTAAGCAACTTGTCCTTAATAACCACACTATGAGGTAGGTTCAACCAGTTTGAACTTGTTGGGACATAGCATATGAAGTTGTGTGATGAGTCCATATCACAGGTCTATTATGGTGACAAAAGTGAAGACACGTAATGATAGTTATTATGTTAACATTACCAGAAACATTTTCGAAATTATCCATGCTATCAAGATGTCAAAATTCCAGGCATTAGGTGTCAATACTCGTAGCTAATAGATAATAATAATAATATAAAAAAAAATCACATCTTTATTCTTGAAATATGATTGTTACACATTGGTAACCTAGTTCATGAGTTACTATCACCCAAAGATTGCAAAACAAACTTAAAATATAAATTAAACCAACATGAGAATCCAACCAAGGGTTTCTCGACAAAATCATGCCATAACCTGGCATTTTGAAACCCAAATTTGAATCCATCATAAGTAATACAATGCAAACTCAGATGGATTTTCAATGCATGTTTGCATGCTACACTTATTCTCTGTCCAGATATCATTTTTTAAATGGAACCATTAGTCAAGCCCACAGTCCTTTTTATGTGAAAAATTTCAGCTCTATTTGAGCTCTTTTTTGCTCCACCACCTCCATAAACCAGTGTTACACGGGGTCTCGCCCCCCCACCTAGAGGTCTAGATTCCTCGCCCCCTCGCGCTCCGGGGTCTTGGGGACTTCTAGGGGATGTTTCCCTCACGCCCCCTCACGTCCCCTCACCGCCCCTTTTAGTTTATGGTTTCGTGTTAAAAGTTGATGTGCCACTTAGCATATTTGAGAATCCAAGTGACTCTGATTCAGATGGTGACATGGTTGATCTTGATATATTCGTGCAGAAGTTGGATGCAGAGACTAGTGGGGCATTAACTTGAGCATTTATGCTCATTTATCAGTATGATGATATCATTTGATATTCATATGTTATGTTTTATGTTTCAGACATAACTTATTTGCGTTAAGTTTTATGTTTCAGACTTGAGTTGTAAACTTCAGTTTAAACTCTATTTTGAATCTTGATATAATATGTCATATGATATCTTAAACTTTATTTTCATTGTACATTTTTAGTAGTTACATTAATGATTATATAGTTACAAAATTACAAACTTACATGCATGATTGTATGATGTATGTTTTAACATTTAAATTTGTTTCAATTATATGATTCATCAATCATCGATTTGTAATTTTATCATTTATGATTTATCTTTCATGATGCAAGTGTATGATGACTGTATATACATTCCTTGCAAAAATATAGTTACATTTTAAATATTAAATTTTATAATTTTTATGACCCCGACGTCCCCCCACGTTTCCCGAAAATTGGTAGGGAGCTTTTGCATAGGCCGCTCCCGCGCTCCCTCGTCCCCTCGCTCCCACCTCCAGGGGACTTGGTGGAACATTGCCATAAACATATGCAAACATATATCATGATCTTGGAATTCCATTACATATTTATGTGCCAATGTTCCATAATCTTTCCCCATCATCAATTTAAGAAATTTCCATTGACTATCAAATTATGGAGGGGGGGAACTTTTTGCTGCAACATTTGGCTCAAAATCAGGGACCATCTTCGTATGAGGTGAATGAGAACTATAGATATTTGAAGAAGTAGATTAGTGCCTTTTCCTCCGGCCATGGAGTCATATACAGTCATCCATCACAAAAATTTGTCTTTGTTCATTCTCACCTTGAAAGTTGCAAAAATTCATGCCCTAATTGAAACGACACTAAATTTGAAAGATATAATAAAAATGCAAGCTAGAAGTGCCCTATTAATACAAAGGGAAAACCTTCCTACCTACCCTAACTAAGATAAATTTTGATTGAATAGGAAACATGATATTTCCTATGGAGTTGATACAACAACTTGTTAAATGTATGGGACTAAATCATGCATTTGATTTCCAGTGAAACATGCGCATGAAGAGAAAAAGTGCAGAATTAATGGAAAATCCATACATGCCACTTATAAAAACTACACCGAAAGGTCAAAAAATACTTAAGGCCTTAACTTAATTTGAATCCAAAAATGACAAAATAGGATTAGTGAAAACACAAGAGTGGTGTGGGTGAACAACATAAATAAAAAGTGAAGATACCTTTCCCCAAGATGCCTTTGTCACCGTTGTATGAAAACATGTTTTCCTTTCCCTTATACATGCAAGTGAATGCATTATAGGTATGGTGTTTTCCCAGAATAGGAGAAGCCTACTTAAATATATCATTCGTGGATTGAATGTTTGGGTGCCTTAATGTGCAATGACATGTTTCCAGGACTGAATTCAATGCAAGGCATATTTGAAACTCTAACTCTGTCTTCCGGTGTCTTATTAGAAATTATTGCAGTTTTCATTTTGTGTTTTCAAGTTAGATATTGTTTTCAAGTTTTTACATTTATAATTTTATTGCAATGTGGCAGACTGATCAGAGCAGTGCAGGAACAACCCCGAGACAGGATGATCGCGGAAAGAGGCCAGCGGAAGAACATGTAAAGTGCCAGCATTGCTCTATCTTTAGGTATTTTACTTATTTACATAATTGAAATAATATTAATTTTGTTCAAATATGCAGACACCTAGCCATGGTACGCCTGATGATTCCCTCTTTGAGGAAGAGCTTTTTTCATCCCTATCTCCAGTGTTGTTGTTGCAAAAAAAGGCACGAGATGCAACGTTGGAATTTAATGCTTTGATAGATGAGCCTCAAACACCTGAAACAGAAGAGAGGATACAACATCTTATGAGGCAGCTAAATAGATATCAGGTAATAATAAAAAGTCAAAAGGATATTTTTTTTGTTCTGCATGAGATGAATTGTGATAGTTTGATTTTTAATTTTTACATTGACTAAACTAACAAAAGTTCTTTTGTATGTAGCGTCTTCTGGCATTTGCTGAACCCGGTGTTGGTGGTAGTGGGACACAAGGGCAAGAGATTTCCCAACAACCCTCTCATACACCTTCTACTCCTTTAGGTGCTAGCCAAGAAACACACCCTACCCAAGCAGACACCCAGCCAACCGCTGAACGTGTTGGCAATGATGAGGCCGATATGGCCAACTACATTATTGCGTTTCCTGGAGCTACACGTGTCAGCTCCACAGGGACCATTAATGGCACGTTGTTGGTGAACGATGAGGGTGTCCCTATAAAGCATGTACAACTCCTAGGTAAATTTTAATATTTTAACTATTTCATGTACTTTATCTAAAACATATTTATCATGATTTTTATTTTTAAATTAATGATAATATCTTCTTTTCTTTTTTTTTCTTTTTTCTGTGTAGGAAACAATGAGTTATACAGGTTTTTGGAGAGCCATGCGTTGGTAATTTTTGGCCCAACCATATGCACAGGGTGGAATTCCCAGAATTCCAACCTGAAAAAAGAACTTCTAGATTATCTAGAAGCCCTTTTTGGGGTCGGCACATTTGACAGAACAATGGTGGCTCGGGTAGCCGACAAATATTTGAAATATACTAGGGACACCTATAGGACGCAATTGCAATTTAACCCTAGATATGAGCGTCCTCTCGCAGTTTCAGAGAGTGAGTGGAGAGCACTCATCCATGACGGAAAAGAGAAAAGGGCAAAGAAAGAAGAAAAAATGCCAACTGGACCCGCAAGGTAAATTACAACTTTAATTCAATAGCTTTAATTTTCTTTATGTCTAAAATAAAAGTGTGCTACGTCATATATGACTTCAATCTTTTGATGCTAGGTTGCCCGACACCTCAAAGGCAACCAAAGCTAGGATAGAGAAAAAGGGCCATCACAAGCTCGGCCAGGGTGGCTACTTGAAATTAGCTGCAAGAATTGTAATTAAGTAGCTAAACATCTTATAATTAATTGTATCGCCTTCCAACGTTTTTGTAATCCTATCAGATATGATTAAAATACACAATCATATATAATGTAGGGTGATGACTTTGGAACAATAACTACAGAGGAAGATAAAAATATTTCTTTCCGTTTTGGCTATCAAGCTGTAGTTGAACGTCGCAGAAGCTTGGGGCAGGTCCCAAGATCTACAATGCCTGATAAGGTAAAACATTAACCTTTCAATATTTTTGTTTTCGTCCATAAATTTAATGTCTAACAACTTGTTTAAATCAGGGGAGCAACACTACCGACGAGGTAAATAACCCAGTTTTAGAGCCAGATGTAGATGATCCTCTCGTGCAACCTGATCATTGTAGTGGGGACCAGGCCGACAATGCTGCTATCAGTGAGGGCCGTGACGGTAATTAATTTCCACTTATAATTTTTCTAATTATACCTTGATGGTTGTCCTTATAACGTTTTTTGTTTAAATGACAGAGAATGTTTCCCTTGAGGATCTTACCACCAGAGAGGAAGACAGGGCAACAGTCCCAACGGCGACAACTGGTGCACCAGGTAAATAATCTCATTGCAATTTTTTTTATTAATATTACCGAAATAGTTCAATGATATTTAAAAACCGATAATTAAAATTTAATTATTATCTGTTTTTGGAGGCGATGCCCCGTCACTGGATGAGACCAGACATCGTGACAATGCAACTAGGTCAGCGGCGACAACTGGTGCACCAGGTAAATAATCTCATTGCAATTTTTTTTATTAATATTACCGAACTAGTTCAATGATATTTAAAATCTGACAATTAAAATTTAATATTATCTGTTTTTGTAGGCGATGCCCCGTCACTGGATGAGCCCAGACATCGTGAATACACAACTAGGTCAGCAGTGCGGGTCGAAAGGCACGAAACAGGAGCAGAGCACGATGATATTGATGATGTAATTAGGAGATTTATAAATAGGAAGAAGAAAAAGAAAATTTGATAATGTAAAATATTGTATTATTATAAGACAAACGTTACCATACTTGGAACATTTTTTGCGTTATATAAAAACTCATTTATCATACTATTTTTATGTCAAGCATTAATTGCAATGTTTCCTTGCGTACTTTTTGTTGAATTGTTTTTTTACTAGTTATTGAATATATTTTTTTATGCTCATGAAAGTAAAAATTGAAATATAGATTGGGTATTGGGGAATTGAGAGTGATGTGAGGGAGGGGGAGGGGCCATAAGAGCTTCCACCTTCACGTGGTTGGCCCTGTTTAGTAGAGAATAATTTATTGGAGCGATTTAATCTTGGAGCAAACCTCCCTTGATCCAGCGTAGCAACAAAAAAGTCACTGTTGACTTAGTTGCTACTCTTTGAGATCGTGGGAGGCTTGTTCCAAGTTCATGCGACTCCAATAAATTGTTCTTGAAATGAAGAGGAGCTTCTTCAGGTATGTTTTGACATTTTCAACATATGTTCTAACATTATCATAAGAATGCATCTTAGAGTAAAAAATACTACATCAATTACTTGTATTTATTGTATAGATAATGATGGATTTTGATTGACTTGGCAGTGCAGATACAAATCCTCTTACATCATGAGCAATACAACTTGTCAACCAGGGTCATGTCCAGGATATTTTTGCTTGTGCGCTTGACCAGGTTCGTAATGTCACATTTTGTAAGTTCCTTTACAGTTCATAATTCAATATTAAGCTTGTGCACGATTATTATCTAGGTTTTTTGTATGTGTTTTTTCATCTATTTGATTGTAAGAAACTATGCATGTTTCCTGTTGTTCACTATGATTTCTCCCATTACCACTCCTAGGATGAATCCGAATTTATTGTTACATAGGTTACTTTATTGTTACTATGATTTCTCCATTTACGATTTCATAGGTTACATCATGTAAAGTTGTCAATCTCATGTTGGTGATGAGCTTTAGTTCTCCAGATTTGGGGCTTTTCTGATATTTTCTCCCTCATGTCATTCCCGCATCACCTCGTTGTTTGAGCATGCCAATTGTCTACCACTTGTACCAATTGGCACATGTCAATCTCTGAGTGGTGCCACATTTCACCTATTTTCAGTGAGAGTTTAGGGTTTCTCTAACATAGCTTCAGAAATCCGATTCAGTGCCTGCTTGAATATTGTCACATAATACTTATGGTTTGGATTGATGAGCATGTTTCGAATGGTTGGTTGATTCATAAGAACCACCCATAAATCTCCCTTCCTCTAACACAGAGAAAATAAAAATTTCTTTGACAGGAGACAGAGTTTCAATACTTTGAAAACAAACTTCTATTCCCTTCAATAACTCAAAAAAAAACTATTACACTACTTCCTCACCGAGAGGGATTACAAAATTATGACTGCTACAAAACGCAGTGCATAAAACCAACTCACTGTCTGTTCAAAACAAACATACTCTGTCTCTAAAACACTCTGCTGTGTTTTTCCCTTTCGCACTGCTGTGCATACACATTTAAAAAGTTACACTCAGTTTTTCACTTTTTATACACTGCTATGTAATAAAAAATTTACGCACTGTCTATAAAAAAAACTACCAAGCTTTTTCGACCTTTTTATTTTTATATGCCGGAACATATAAAACATATTATAATAAACCCTCTTTTAAAAAAAATAAAATTAAAACTAAATTCTATGGCCCACCTTTCATTTCGCATATGATATATATATATATAACATATGTATATATTAAAATATCAAAACATTAAAGAACCCTTTCCGTCGGACTTGAAAAGTCTAAAGAGATTTAATTTCAAACCAAATTCGCGTTCCAAAATGGGATGCTGACGTCTGCCTAATTTTAACTCGAATTCTCAATCCAATGTGCCCTATAAAAAATTCAGGTCCAGTTTTCAGGTTTTCAGATTCCCTTCAATTTCATGCGATCCAATATTAATGCTCCACGTGTCCTCCTTTTGAATTTACAAAACTGTCGGGTAAATTTCTGTTTGTTTAATTTCTGGTTGGTGAATTGCGTTAATGCTGGCCGTTGTGTTTAAATACAATCCTGTACAGAAATATGGCTGTGGCCGTCTACAAAAAAAACTTGCAGGAATTTTAAATGCTGAATTAAATTTCTGGATGGCATGCAAGCAACCTCAAAAAAAAAATGTTGCTGCTGCATCCGTCCTTCTGCTGCAGCAGTTGAAGTTAAAATTCAACAGCACAGGGTTTAATAAGTGAGGGTGTAAAGGTAACTTTTTGTCGATGGTACTGGATTAAGATCATATATTCATTTTTGTAGGGTCTTATGGTGTTTGGTTTTTTAGTTTTGGGTTGGGTTTATTGAGTCTAAGATAGTTTTTGAGTGAAAAATTTGCTATCAGGTATTAAAAAAATTTAGTTCTTTTGTCAAAATTTATGAGCTTGTTAGGAAATACAAAACTGACAATGGTTGTATCTTAAATTTGTGGAAAATAATTTGAAATGAAACCTTTTTGTTTAGGTTGTTGCAGCATGTGCAAACCCCGTTCAAATTACTAGGGGCATTTACAAGACAATAAAGGCCCTTGTTTCAGAACTCAAAATTTTGTCAAAGGAGGTAAACGCTTGCCTTTTGAGTAGGCTGGTTTTCCTTTTTGCTGATGGTTTGGTGTATCTAATTGAATTAGTTGCCTAAGGTATTTTTGGTTGCAAACTCCTTTTTCATTTTTCATACAGTATTGGCCTTGTGGAATACATTTGATTGTGTGGTCTTGTTAGATCTACAACATTTGTAGTTGTTTAGTCTTATGGCCGAGGTGCACTTTTATTATGGAAATAGTTGATGCAATATTGTCATTTAATCCTTACCGCAGGGTAGCATGTTGAGAAGTTTTTTGTGAAACATTTGGTATTCAAAATGACACTTGATCCTATACAGCATCATGCACTTGACTTCAAAATTTATATTCAAAGTGTGCTAGACAATTCTTGCAAAATTTCAAATATTTAGGTTGTTTTAAACCATTATCTTTTTCATGTATTGGATGCTGAAAATGTGAAAAAGACTTTGGTATGAAACCAACCGGTGAATAATTTCCAGCACAACAACCACTTCCAAGACATGATTTAGAAGTAGAACAAATGTGCTTATGAAGCATAGAAAGATATCCTTGATGCATTGTCAATGTTTGGCTAGGGTTATTTTTGGAAAAAATAACTCCTTATTCCTAGAATAGTGATCTTCAATACAAGTAAATGCCAGAGAAGAGAGATCATCGTGTGACGCAACAAAACTGAAATTGGACCCCAAGGAGAGCTGGTGTGTCTACAATCGCTCTGTCAGCATTTTCCCTTGGTGTACCCCGTTCTTTTCCTCCAGCCTGAGTCTTAATTGACTTCTTCTTTCTTCGAGTTTATTTATCAAATTCGTAGAATTTGATAAATAAATACTATCCACAATGGTTGGACTTTAATTTATATTCCCAACTTTATATTATCTCCAATCCTTATAACCAATGTTTAACTTTCAACACTTTGTATTTATACTCCACGTTTCTTTTTAAATAAATAACTTGTGGTGAACTTTCGGCTCTATATTTCACCACCCAGCCTTACAACAATCACCCTCCAGACTTATGCTAATTATCCGCCAATCGTTTAATTAAACAATTTCATTATACTCCGGCCCCACCTATATATATCAATAACCAATCAAACACTCGTATCGTACCTGGTTATCCTCCGCACACCTTAGTTAACCTCCGGGCAAGTTCAACGTGCGACCACCGTCCGATGGCCCTTCTCCAAATCAACGACTCTTGGCAATTTCGCTCGACTTCCAACGTCGGGCTTTAACGTGCGATGGCGTGGGTTAAACGGTTGTTTGCCGGGGTCACTTTGCCACGTGTCACATTCCCTATGGAATCGCTCGCGAATAGGAAATACCGCCTACTTCGCAAAAGCGGTGCGATATGGGCAACCAGCTTTTGTGATTCCGCTCGTGGTTTTGGTAGAGGGCTTGACCACGGGTGCATGTCTGGTTCCGCTATCCTTTTGTTTGTTAACTCATGTCCAATCCTCGGGTCAGGTTCCGAAAGCACAACAATTTTGTCTTTTTATTAAGCGGGATTTTAATATGTGTATTATCAAAGAAAACCAACACAAATTTTATAAGAAAATTGTTCAAAAGTCGAGCCCGCCGGACTTCAAACGGCGATAAACCATAATTCAAACCAAATTCGCGTTCCAAAATAGCCTGCTGACGTCGGCCAATTTTGTGACGCGAATTTCTTCTCAAATTCGCCCTAATATTTTACGGGTCCGGATTTCCACTGCGCGAGCGGCCCAAACAAAGATCCGCTCCAATCAATTTTTGCCATGTGTCCTCAATAAAAACTTGCCCTGCTCCCGGCTGCGGGTGCATTCGATGGCGTTTAAGGTGATGGGACATGGATATGGCGATTTCATATCATTCGCATTAACATTTAACGCCGTTCAATTAAGTTTTCACATCAAATCTAGATTAATTAATTTTTAACACTGTTCAAGATCGGACCTCCACTCCTCTGAGCGATTCCGCACGCTCCAATTTGATCCGGCCTTCGGCTCTCATTATTAATGATCAGAGATTCATTATGACGGCCGTCCTTTGATTGCATTGCAGACGGGTCGACATAAAAAATGGCGGTTAGCCATGGTTTTTCAGACAAGCCGGTTGCTGGATTACACTGTCTGGTAACTGCGATGATAAGGAGAAGTGGCCAGCGGAACTTCTGCCTAGACTTTGCTGCATATTTCCATTTCTCTCGGTTCTGTACTCTCTGTCTGTCTTCCTTTGTTAATTGGAATTCTGCTTCTTCGTCTCTTGTGCCCACTGCGATTGCACCCATGCCTCGCGTGCGTCATAGGATGCGTTGCCGCAGGGGGAGCACTAGAGGTCAATCCCGACGCGCTCCCTCCAGCACCTCAACAGAGATGACCTCCGGCCAGTCCAGTGATTATTACTTAGGTAGATATCCAAATACTAGGAGTGGGCAGGGTCGGCTTGTAGCATCTGGCCACCGTATGGATTCCCCTGCTCCTGGCTTCCCCACCGCTAGTTCACCTTCTCCCACGACGCGCACTGCGCAATTTTCCTTTGATTGCTCTCTCAACCGCCCGCGAATCACAACTGTAGTCACTGTGGTCTTCCGCGAGGAGGCCCAAACGGAGGAAGAATGCACCCGTCCGGCGGGTCTGAGCTCGGAAAAAGCCGGCCAGCATTCGGGCCTTCAGGAGGGGAGCCGTGGCATGCATGAGGAGGTAGCACCTAGCGATCCTGGACCTTCCGAATTAGGATGGTGCCGAATCGTGGAGGAACCAGCGGTGGATTAGTTTGGTTAATTTATTTTTCTTGCTTAGCAGGCCCAGTTAATTGGGCTGCTTTTAGTTTATTTTACTGTGCTGGACCTTTAAGTAATATTTTTGAATTCTGTAAATTAAACGTTCAAGACTGGTTTCCCCGTATGAGGGCAGTCTTCTTAATTTTTTGATTTTTTGATGACAAATTTTCCATGAGTATGGCCAAGCAATGTTTTTGACTTCGGTGTAATTTTATTCGCAATGTTAATAGATTAACTTTACTTTGAATTCTCACATGATTAGCGTTTTTCTTGATCTGTTCAAGGATTTTGGGTACTTTAATTTGTATTTGGAACAATGGACGTCGGTACTCTATCTGTTGCTTTACTTTTCTACATACTACTATTTCACTTTCTTATAGATGCCTCGGGCATATTTGAATGCTTTCTCAGATTGTCGATAATCTCCATGTGGACCATTACTGGATTTTATATCATGTCCCTGTATGTGACATGGGGTATTTTTCTATCATTGTCTAGGGTGGGACTTCCACTTTTCTGGATGGATATTTGGGTTCCAATCTTCAGATGTGAAAATGTAATGACTTCATGGACTGTTTTACTTCATATAATATATTCAAAATAGCATTTTTCTCTTCTGAAAAAAAAATGATTAATGTTTATCATTCTGCCTTCAAAACTAGCGATGCTGGTCTATGTTGCTGGTTTATTGATATGGTCTGATGGTCTTTTTATATTTTGGACATATCACACTCCTCACATGATTAGCGTTTTTTCTGTTCAAGGATTTTGGGTACTTTAATTTGTATTTGGAACAATGGACGTCGGTACCCTATCTGTTGTTTTACTATTCTACATACTGCTATTTCAATTTCTTATAGATGCCTCGGGCATATTTGGATGCTTTCTCAGATTTGTCGATAATCTCCATGTGGACCGTTACCGGGTTTTATATCATGTCCCTGTATGTGACATGGGGTATTTTTCTATCATTGTCTGGGGTGGGACTTCCACTTTTCTGGATGGATATTTGGGTTCCAATCTTAAGATGTGAAAATGTAACGACTTCATGGACTGCTTTACTTCATACAATATATTGAAAACATCGTTTTTTCTCTTGTGAAAAAAAAAATGATTAATGTTTATCACTCTGCCTTCAAAAATAGCGATGCTGGTCTATGTTGCTGGTTTATTGATATGGTCTGATGGTCTTTTTATATTTTGGACATATAACACTCCTCACATGATTAGCGTTTTTCTCTGTTGCAAGATTTTGGGTACTTTAATTTGTATTTGGAACAATGGACGTCGGTACTCTATCTGTTGCTTTACTATTCTACATACTGCTATTTCACTTTCTTATAGATGTCTCGGGCATATTTGGATGCTTTCTCACATTGTCGATAATCTCCATGTGGACCGTTACTGGGTTTTATATCATGTCCCTGTATGTGACATGGGGTATTTTTCTATCATTGTCTGGGGTGGGACTTCCACTTTTCTCGATGGATATTTGGGTTCCAATCTTCAGATGTGAAAATGTAATGACTTCATGGACTATTTTACATCATATAATATATTCAAAACAACGTTTTTTCTCTTGTGAAAAAAAAATGATTAATGTTTATCACTCTGCCTTCAAAACTAGCGATGCTGGTCTATGTTGCTGGTTTATTGATATGGTCCGATGGTTGGAACAATGGACGTCGGTACTCTATCTGTTGCTTTACTATTCTACATACTGCTATTTCACTTTCATATAGATGCCTCGGGCATATTTGGATGCTTTCTCAGATTGTCGATAATCTCCATGTGGACCGTTACTGGGTTTTATATCAAGTCCCTGTATGTGACATGGGGTATTTTTCTATCACTTTCTGGGGTGGGACTTCCACTTTTCTGGATGGATATTTGGGTTCCAATCTTCAGATGTGAAAATGTAATCATGGACTGTTTTACTTCATATAATATATTCAAAACAACGTTTTTTCTCTAGTGAAAAAAAATGATTAATGTTTATCACTCTTCTTCAAAACTAGCGATGCTAATCTATGTTGCTGGTTTATTGATATGGTCTGATGGTCTTTTTATATTTTGGACATATCACACTCCTCACATGATTAGCTTTTTTCTCTGTTCAAGGATTTTGGGTACTTTAGTTTGTATTTGGAACAATAGATGTCGGTACTCTATCTGTTGTTTTACTATTCTACATACTGCTATTTCACTTTCTTATAGATGCCTCGGGCATATTTGGATGCTTTCTCAGATTTGTCGATAATCTCCATGTGGACCGTTACTTGGTTTTATATCAAGTCCCTGTATGTGACATGGGGTATTTTTCTATCACTGTCTGGGGTGGGACTTCCACTTTTCTGGATGGATATTTGGGTTCCAATCTTCAGATGTGAAAATGTAATGACTTCATGGACTGTTTTACTTCATATAATATATTCAAAACAACATTTTTTCTCTTGTGAAAAAAAAATGATTAATGTTTATCACTCCGCCTTCAAAACTAGCGATGCTGGTCTATGTTGCTGGTTTATTGATATGGTCTGATGGTCTTTTTATATTTTGGACATATCACACTCCTCACATGATTATGATTAGCGTTTTTCTCCGTTGCAGGGTTTTGGGTACTTTAATTTGTATTTGGAACAATGGACGTCGGTACTCTATCTGTTGCTTTACTATTCTACATACTGCTATTTCACTTTCTTATAGATGCCTCTGGCATATTTGGATGCTTTCTCAGATTGTCGATAATCTCCATGTGGACCGTTACTGGGTTTTATATCATGTCCCTGTATGTGACATGGGGTATTTTTCTATCATTGTCTCGGGTGGGACTTCCACTTTTCTGGATGGATATTTGGGTTCCAATCTTCAGATGTGAAAATGTAATGACTTCATGGACTGTTTTACTTCATATAATATATTCAAAACAATGTTTCTCGTCTTTTAAAGTTTCATTTTAAAAAAAAATTGAACCCTCTGTCGGTCTACCGACGCCTTGTAGATGTCGGAACTGCGACAACCCAGAAACATCGGAAGAGAGACAGTATAAAAATGTCGGACCACATTTCGTCGGAATTGCGACAGCTTACAAATGTCGGAAGAACGACGTTCCAAACGTCGGACCACATTTCGTCGGAATTGTGACATCTTACAGACGTCGGAAGAGCGACGTCCAAAACGTCGGACCATGTTGCGTCGGAATTGTGCTGTTTACAAACGTCGAAAGAGCGACGTTCAAAACGTCGGACCACATTTCGTCGGAAGTGCGACAGTTTACAAACGTCGGTGGCGCGACGGTTTGTGAGACGTCGGAAGAGTGACGCTTGTTCGGAAGCGATGGAAGAAGTGTCGATAGTGCGACACTTTTTACGTGCGTCAGAACTGCGACGGCATGAAAAACCATGTTTTTTCCACCCTCGAACTGTCGCTCTTGCGATGACTATGTGTCGGAATAGCGACGAATTGGCCGTCGGAATTTCCGCCAAATTTTCTAGTGTAAAAACATCCAAATGTTTCTTTGGAGTAAAAGAGATGGAATATCTGGGTCATATTGTATCTCACGAGGGTGTTAAGGTAGACCCTAACAAAATTAAATCCATTAAGGAATGGAAAGTCCCCACAACCATAAAGCAGTTGCGAGGATTTCTCGGGTTAACAGGGTATTATTGCAAGTTTGTTAAGAATTATGGGAGAATAGCAACATCTCTAACAACATTATTGAAGAAAGATGCATTTTCATGGACTCCTGAAGCAACTAAGGCCTTTGAACATCTTAAAGAGGCAATGTGCCTAGCACCGGTCTTAGCTACGCCAGACTTCACAAAAACCTTTATTATGGAATGTGATGCCTCAGGAAATGGAATTGGTGCCGTTTTAATGTAGGAAGGAAGACCCATTTCTTTTGAAAGTTGTCCAATCAAAGGAAAGTATTTACAGAAACCTATTTATGAGAAAAAATGTTAGCAATACTGCATGCACTAAAGAAATGGCGAACTTACCTAATGGGAAGACACTTCAAGGTAAAAACTGATCATGATAGTCTTAAAATTTTTTTGGAACAAAGACTATCCTCAGAAGAGCAGCAAAAATGGGTCACAAAGATGTTGGGTTATGAATTTGAAATAATCTAAAAAAAAGGAAAGCTTAATGTTGTTGTAGATGCACTCTCAAGAAAGAATGAAGAGGTGGAAGCATTTCTTTGTGCCATTTCTATTATCCAACCAAATTGGGTAACTAAAGTAAGATATGAATGGAAGAAGGACAAAGATGTATGGACACTCATTCAAAAGTTGCACCAAGATCCTAGTACATCTGATACATTTAGTTGGAAAAATGATTCTTTACGGTACAAAGATCGCTTATATCTTTGTAAGAATTCCCAACTAAAACAAAAGATTATTTTAGAATTGCATACTTCTCCTTTAGGAGGACACTCAGGATTTTTAAAAACTTACCACAGGGTGAAGAAAGAATTTTTTTTGGATGGCCTTAAATCTGATATTCAAAATTTCATGGCGGAATGTTTGGTTTGCCAGCAGAATAAAGTTGAGACAATTAAGACCCTGGGACTTCTACAACCTTTATCCATTCCAAGTCAATGTTGGGAGGAGATTTCAATGGATTTTATCACAGGCTTACCTAAGTCCGAAGGAAAGAGTGTCATCATGGTGGTAGTTGATAGACTTACCAAGTATGCACACTTTTGTGCATTATCTCATCCATTTAAAGCAAGTACAGTTGCTACTACATTTATGGACAGAATTCAAAAGTTCAATGGAAGCCCAAGGGTTATTGTGAGTGACAGAGATCCCATTTTTACTGGAAATTTTTTGACGGAGTTATTTTCTTGTTTGGGTACTCAATTAGCTCATAGCTCATCTTATCATCCTCAATCTGATGGTCAAACTGAGATAGTAAATAAATGTTTGGAAGGATATCTTCGTTGTTTTGTATCTGATAAACAAACACAATGGGTCAAGTGGTTAACTCTCACTGAATGGTGGTATAACACTTCCTTCCATACTACAGCAAAAATGACCCCATTTATGGCACTTTATGGATATCATCCACCATCCATCACATAATATTTAAGGGAAAATTCGAAGGTTCAAGCAGTGGAAGATCACATTGAGCATCAACAAGAAGTTCTCCAACTCTTAAAGGATGACCTGAATTTGGCACAAAATTGAATGAAACAATAGGCAGATCAAAATCGTAGTGATAAAAGTTTTGATGTAGGAGATTGGGTATTTTTATGGCTACAACCATACAAACAAATGTCCCTCAAGCAAGCTAAGAAGGATTATAAATTATCGCCAAAGTACTATGGTCCTTACAAGGTGTTTCAAAAGATTGGTACTATGGCATACAAATTGGAGCTTCCTACTTCTTCACAAGTGCATCTAGTTTTCCATGTTTCATGCTTAAAGAAGGCTATAGGTGAAAATATTCCAGTTCAAACAATATTTCCAGAACTTGATGAGGAAGGAAAAATCATATTGGAACCTGAAGCGGTCACGGAAACAAGAATTCGACAGCTACAGAACCGATCAATTTCAAAGTATCTCATCAAGTGGAAGAACTTAGCCACTAAAGATTCTACATGGGAGGATGAGAATTTTATACAGAAGCACCTAGAGCTACTCAAGCATTGAGGACAACACTTTTTTGAAGGAGAGGGGCATAATAGGTCCCTATATTACTAGTATAGTCCCTTATTATTGTTAGTGTAACCCCCTTATTGTTATTATTGTACCCTTGTAACCCTCATATTGTTATTATTGTGCCCTTAAATTATTATTGTTAGGTTGGCTAGGATTACATTGTGGCCCCACTAGGATTAAATTATGGCCCCATGGACTCCTATATATATAAAGGAGGTTTTGTAAATTGTATCATCCAAGAATTGTTCATTTATGTAATGTATTGGAGGTTGCCCCCTCGAAGTGGCTTATTTGTAAGGCGTTGATATCTATATAGATATGAGCTCTAAATACTGATTCACCCCCCCCTCTCAATATTTTTCCCAACAATTGGTATCAGAGCAGGTCCTTCTGAAGAAGCTTAGCCGCTAGAAGGAAGATAAGCCAAGATGAGAAATCAAGATGGGACAGCATCTATCAGGCCTCCACTCTTCAACGGAAACAATTTAATCTTCTGGAAAACATGGAAAAGATCCTATCTTCAGTCTCTTGGAGTAGATTTATGGGCTATTGTTGAATGAGGTTATCAATATCCAGCCTCAGTTCCAACAGATGCAACGATAATAAAGAACTATGAAACAAATGCAAAGGTGGTCAATGCACTATTGGAGAGTCTGACCGAATCAGAATTTTTCAAGGTCATGCAGTTGAATACAGCAAAGGAAATATGGGACAAAATCATTCTAAGCTATGAAGGTGATACACTGGTAAAAAGTGCTAAAATCCAAACTCTCATAATTCAATATGAAAATCTAAGGATGCATAATGAGGAGAGCATTGCCAGTTTATTTTTACATCTAGATGATATTGTAAATCGTATGAGAAATTTGGGTGAAACCATAACTTACAATACTCTGGTTGAAAATTTTTTAAGATCTCTAACTTCAAAATTTGAGTCAAAAGTGTCTGCTATTGAAGAGGAGTAGGATCTTCAAAATCTTACTATTGTTCAACTTCATGGCATTCTAACTGCATGTGAAATGAGAAAAGGAGGATCATCTGTAGTCAAAGAAGCCGTCTTTAGAGCTTCTAAAAAAGGAAAAGAAGTACAAGAAACATAAGGATCAGGGTATGTTTCAGAAGAAGATGAGGTAAATTTTGTAAAGAAGCTCCAACTTGGCACTGGAAGGTTCAGAGGTAAGCTTCCTTTCAAATTTTTTTCTTGTGGAAGAGTTGGTTATTATGCTGCTAAGTGTCCTCATAAAGAAATACATGAAAAAGGAAAGGAAGTAACAAGAAGAAATAAAAATCAGTTTATCACTAGAAAAAGTTATTATACTCATGAAGATAGTGATGGATTATCATACAGTGAGGAAGAATCTAATCAAGATCTTAGACTTCTCATGGCATTTGAAAAAGAGTCTAGGGAAGAAAAGGATACTTTTATGGATGCTCTAGAAGACAACGATTTTCTTAAAGAAATCAATCAACTCAAAATATGTTTGGAAGAAAACAAAATATCCATAGAAACTCTAAAAAATCAGCTTGAAGAAAAGGAGAAAAACAATGGGAAATTAGAATGTGAAATAGTAAGTCTAAGAAAATAAATTGAGAAAGTAAAGAATTTGAATCTTAGATTTGCTAAAGGATCTAAAACCTTAGATGAAATTATCAAGGTACAATGTTCTCCTCTTATAAAGATAGGTCTTGGATATGTCAGAGAATATTCTCAGTCTTCAACACCAAACTATCTAAAAGAAGCTACAACTAGCCTACATCATTTTGCCACTCAGAAAGGAAATAAAGAAACGTTACAGATAAAGCATGACCACCTCAATACAAAGAACACTAACAGGAATACGTTTTAGAGAAATACCAACCAACAGGTAAACACAAATAGAAGGTTCCATGATCGCAGAAATTTCTTCTTCAATGGACAATGTTTCTCATGTCAAAATTTTGGTCATAAAGATGTTCAATGTGTTGCATACAAAACCATCATGACTAGAGAAGCAAGAAAGAAAAGAATTGATACTGGAATAAAGAAGAATACATATAACAAATTTTCTCCTCTTCAAAATAAAATTGAATGTGCTTATTGCAATAACTTTGGTCATGAAGAATCTGAATGTAGGAGCAAACTTCATCCAAAAGAGCATATACCTTCAACTTCCAAAGTATGGAAAAAGAAGGAATTACAGGTTGAGAACTGTGGCATATCTTTATTTGCATAAGGAGAAGAAAATAAATGGTACATTGATAGTGGATACTCAAAACACATGACAAGTGACAGAAATAAACTTCTTGCATACAATGCTCTAGAAAGAGAAAAGAATGTTACTTTTGGAAATGATACTCCTGCTGTCATTAAGGGAAAAGGTTATGTTTTTCTAAAGGAAAAGGTGAAAGCTAACAATGTTATGTATGTGGATGGATTAAAGCATAACCTGTTAAGTGTAATTCAAATGTGTGATCAAGGAGCTGAAGTTGTCTTTAGCTCAAAAGAATGTGTGGTACGTGATATTGATACAAGAAAAACAATTATAAAAGGAAATAGAACACCAAGCAATTTGTATGTATTGAAAAGCTGTAAAGAACAATGTTACTTGGGTAAATCTTCAAAAAATTGGTTATGGCATAGAAGATTGGGGCATTTGAGCTTCTCTCAAATCAACAAATCTAGCAGACTCAAAGCTGTTCATGATCTTCCCAATATTACTCTGCCTGATAGTACCATATGCAAACCTTGCCAATTCTGTAAGCAAACCAGAGTGAAAATTAATGCCAAAGAAGGATCAACAAGTAAGCCTCTTAAACTCATTCATAATTATTTATGTGGACCTATGAGAAAAAGGTCACCCCATGGAGAACAATACTATATTATGTTTATTGATGATTTCTCTAGAATGTGTTGGATTGGGTTTCTAAAACACAAATATGAAGCATTCGAAAAATTTCAGATCTTCAAAGCACTGGTTGAAAATGAATTAGATCTAAAAATCAAGTGTCTTAGATCTGATCGAGGAGGTGAATATATATCAGATGAATTCTTTGATTTTTGTGAACAACATGGCATAAAAAGATATTTTTCTATAGCTGGTACCCCACAACAAAATGGCGTATTAGAAAGAATGAATAGAACAATTCAATAGATGGCTCGGGCTATGCTTGATGATTCAGGAACACCTGACACATTTTGGGGAGAAGAAGCACATACTACGGTAAGTATTCTTAACAAAGCACATGTTCGGGTAAACAGTGATAAAACTCCGTATGAGCTCTGGTATGGTAATCTTCCCACTGTAAAGCATTTTAAAGTTTTTGGAAGCAAATGTCTTATCAAGAACAATGATGAAAAACTTGGCAAGTTTGAACCTAGAGCAGATGAAGGAATATTTCTTGGTTACTCTTCTAGAAGTAAAGCATATAAATGCTACAATAAAATACTTCGAAAGATTGTTGAATGAATTGACGTTGTAATTGATGAATCTCTCTCAGCTCCAAAAGGGGAAATACAAACAAAAGATGAAGATGATGATGATGTATATATTCCTGCATCTAATAGAGATAATATAGAAGGTGAACCTAATGAAGCAGCAGAAGAAGATCTATTTGAAAAGGTTCCATCCAGGTATTTTCAAAAGAATCATCCAGAATCTCAAATTTTGGGAGAAAAGGGATCAGGTGTCCAAACAAGAAGAACTCTTGTAGGGTCTACTAGCTATCTAGCATTTTTATCCACTATTGAACCATAGAATGTCAATCAAGCTAGCAAAGATGAATGTTGGATTCAAGCCATGAATGAAGAACTTGATCAAATTGAAAAGAATCATACTTGGGAACTAGTTCCAAGACCTCATGATAAAAATGTTATTAGAACAAAATGGATATTCAAGAACAAGTTAAATGAAAATGGAGATGTTATTAGAAACAAGGCTAGACTTGTTTGTAAAGGGTATGCTCAACAATAAGGTATAGACTTTGAAGAAACATTTGCTCCTGTAGCTAGACTTGAAGCCATCAGAATGTTTCTTGCTTTTTCAAGCTTTCAACAAATCAAAGTTTATCAAATGGATGTTAAATCTGCTTTCCTCAATGGTGATCTAGAAGAAGAAGTTTATATAAAACAACTAGAAGGATTCATTTTGGGCAATGATGAAAAACTTGTTTGTAAACTTAAAAAGGCTTTATACGGTCTCAAACAAGCTCCAAGGGCATGGTATTATCGTCTTGACAAATATCTTCATCAACAAGGATTTTCAAAGGGTTTTCTGATAGCAACTTATACACAAAAACTGAAAATGATAAACTATTGATTGTGGTTGTATATGTTGATGATATCATTTTTGGAAGTAATGAAGAGTATATGAGTCAGAAATTTGCTTCTGATATGCAGCAAGAATTTGAAATGTCTTTACTTGGGGAACTAACATTCTTTCTTGGCTTGCAAGTGCAACAAGCAACATATGGCATATTCTTATCACAAACAAAATATCTTAAGCAAATTCTGAAGAAGTATGGTATGGAAGAGTGCAAACTTGTAAGTACACCAATGGTAACCAGATGTAATCTCAGTTCTCATGATGATTCTCCCACAGTGAATCAACCAGAATACAAATCTATGATAGGAAGTCTACTTTATCTCACTGGGACTAGACCAGACATTATGCATGCAGTTGGGATTTTTGGACGATTCCAAGCTAATCCAAAAGAGTCTCACCTTCAGGCTGTCAAAATAATATTCAAATATCTACAAGGAACTCAAGACTTTGGACTATGGTATCCAAAGAATGCTGATCTCACTCTTCATGCTTACACAGATGCAGATTGGGCTGGAAATGTTGATGATTGGAAGAGCACTAGTGGTGGTGCATTCTATATGGGGCCCCGATTAGTATCTTGGTTCAGTAAGAAGCAAAGCTCTATTTCCTTATCCATAGCAGAAGTAGAATATGTGGCTACTACATCATGTTGCATGCAACTTCTTTAGATGATGTAGACTTTACAAGACATTCAAATCAAATGTTCACCTCCCATATGTTGGGTGCTAAAAGGTGTCTTTTAAAACTCCTAATTGCCTCACATTAATTATTAACCTCGGTAAGTCATTTTTTTTCAAGAGTGTACACAATATGTGCAAGCTATAAACCTAGAGAGTAATGATTTAAAATAATCTATTAAATTCAATACAAGAGTAAATGGATGCAATCATAAATCTCAAGCTTTAAAGAAAGTGATTCATTTTCGCATTATAACTCAAAACTGTGATTCATTCTGAATTTAAATATTTCAATCAACCAAGAGCACTTAAGTATTAACCGAGCTCTTTCAGCTGGATCTAAACAATCGAACAAAAGAAAAGTAGTGGAAATAACAGTCTATGCTTTAAGTAATCAAAGCCAATTCTTTTAACAAGCAACTAATAAATTGGAAATGTGCACTCAAGGGAATAAATATAGAAATCTAAATTATCAAAAGTAATTCACTGTAAAGAAGAAAAGCATGATATAATTTCAGTAAATGAAAAAGTATAGCACAAAGAACAGCAACGAGATTCACCAGAGATCAGGCCCTTAGCCGCCAGCGAACACTGCTTAGTTACTCTAGAACAATCAAATGAACAACAACACAAATTATATATTAATCATCGGAATCATTACAATACAAGTTTGTCTTTTAGAACTATGTTCTATTCATTATCAAATGATACATAAATGAAAGAGACATGATAAAATATGTGATACGATCTGATTTAAATTCTCTGCTTTCTCCTATCTCATAATATCTATCTCTAAGCTAATAATCCCATAATAATCCATGATAATCCATGATAATTCCCTTCTTTGATCTCTGTTTTAAATACACAGAGAGCAGAGAGAAGTTACAACAGATATGATTACAAAATGATTCCCATAAAAAAATTGGATTGTTCACAACAAATTAATCAACAAGATCATATCTGAAATATCTTTTCATCAAAATTCAACAGGAACAGGTTGAATTTGGTATTGCGAATGAGATAATTTGGAAAAAGGCTGCAACAGCGAATCAGAGAAAATCATCTTCAGAGAACCTTCCATTTATCTTAATACGAACCGAATTTGGGAAAACTGCCAATAATAAAGTTAATTCGGTCCGTTCTGGACAAAACCCATGTTTCAAATTTTCCATATTCTTCTCCATTTCCCAAAACATCCAATTCAAAACTGTCACTTCTTATTCTAGCGAATTTCTGAGTTGGAATATTTAATGATGAGCTGGAGATCAAATCTGCAACCTGGAAAATATCTTGGAGGCTAAAATGGCGAGTGATGTTACAAAAAATTTATTTATAAACCATCATTGGTAAAATCATGCATAATAATCATCAATTTATTAAAAATAAAGGAGAAGAAATCATATTTATCCATAATAGCATAAATAATTATAAAATGGAATTATATGATAAACCATGATAAATGGCATGATAAAGAATGGTAGAAATGGATGAAATAGGTGTTAAAAAGTGATAATAATAATGACAAACTAGTGGCCCAACACCATATCCATTATATGTGATAATACAAGTGCCATCAGTATCTAAAAGAATCCTATTATGCATTCCAAGACCAAGCACATTCCTATCAAGTATCACTTCTTACGTGAACAAGTGCTCGAACAAAAGGTGAAATTGGAGTATGTTCCCTCCAAAGAACAAGTTACTAATATATTTACTAAACCTCTTCCCAGGGAAGCATTCGAATATCTCAGACAAAAGCTGGGAGTTTTCTCTGCCACTCAGAAGATCAGATCTGCTTAAATTCAGAAGATTAAATTGGATACACAGATTTCATAAAGGACAGTCGCGTATATACACTAGTTTATATACATAAAACCACGTATGGGCTTTTGTTGGCACAATTTTTTGGGTTAGCATTTTCAAAACAATTGCGGTGTTGTTGGGTCTCTCTGGTGATGTTCCAATTCTCACATTTCTGTTTCATTCTCTAATATTTTTTGATGAAGATGCCTTGATGATTTTCTATTGAAAGTGTTCAAGGTGCACAAGCTAAGGGGGAGCACTTGTCCTGTGGGAAATGACGCATTGTTGGCATTCTAAGTGTTTGCTGTGGTATGATCTCATGATTGAGATTCTTTGGTCTTGTTTATAAAAATTCATTTGATGAAAAGTTCATGTTGAGATTTATGATGTAAATTGTTATATTCAGTCATGAAAATACTTATTCCAATTTGTAAACCTACTTGGTTGGGTAGTTCAATCAAAATTTGTACACCCACTTGGTTGGGTAGTTGAGTCAAATATGTAAATCCACTTAGTTGGATCATTGATGCAAGTATGAGTAAATGGTGATAGGAAAGGTCATACTCGGTTGAAAAGTCATGTACTTCATTGAAAAATATGTCGAATATTCAAGCATGAACTGATGGAGAGCATGGTAATTTCTGCACAAGTGATGTTGATCTTCCCTTTTCCCTTGATGTCAAAGGGGGAGAATTTTGAGGATTTTTGAATACAAATGCCTAATTTTTTAATGATTATGGTTGGCATCAAGTCCAAAGGGGGAGATTATTGGAAATATGTTTCTTGTGTTCTATAATATTAAATTGATTGTCCTTGATGGAAACTCTCTGGAAAAGTACGAAGAAACTATCTGTCTGAAGAATCTGAGCAATCTCTCAGAATTTTTGTGTAGCAGATTGGTTATTTTTAATATGTCACAATGTATACACGGGTTTGTAAAGGCCAAGTCGCGTATGCACGCGGAGAAGTTCGTCCCAAGTCGAGTATGCATGTTTGTGCTCCAAAGTTATAATACCAGGGGGCTTTACCATGGTATTAGCCCACAGTACTGAGCGTTGTATTACCTATTTGATTCCGTCCAGGATTACCATCAGCCGTTGAGTGGTTTCGACTCATGGTATTGGTAAAATATAAATCTATATAAGGAGAAGAAGATCATAGTGCAAAGTGTGCATGAGTAAGGGTTGTTAATGAACAAATTTTTCTAAGGAATATCTGCATGGATGAACTCTGTTCTTAATTGATAGATCTGAATCTATGATGCACCCATGGATATAATGATGGTTCAAGATCTCTAGATCTGAAGATGATGAAGCTCTAGTATGATCTACTGAAGAAATGATGAAGAAGTGGCACAAGTCTACTGAAGAAAATGAAGAAATCTGGGTAAGTTTTATAGATCTGGTCTATTCTGCAAAATTTACTTTTACAGATCTATACGCTAGTTGGTCTCAGTAAAAGCGCGTATATACACGGGTACGCTTCATGAAAAGCGCATATGGAAGTAAGGGTTTTCTGAAGCTTATTGTAGATGTTACTACTGTGATTCCTGCTTTTGTCTGCTGTTTGTCAATGAAGTCTTCTTGAAGTTCTGGGTTGTTTGAATACTGAGTATGCTGCTAAGTTGATCATGAAAAAATATAATCAATGATTGAGAAAACATGATTAAGGTTGACTGACTGTCTAAAGGTTCTGCACTGCTGAGAAAATGTCCGGCTAACAGCCTCAAATCTAAATCTGAGTCTGATTACATTATGAAGGATAGTATACATAGAAGTATACGTGGGTTGGTATAAATAAAAGTGCGTATACACACAGCTTTAACAAAGCAAAGTAGCGTATTCATTCCAGGTTATGAAAACAGTATGCACTGAGGCATACACAGGATGGTGTGTAGGAAAGTGCGTATGTACGCGGCTTTAGTGAAGCAAAGTAGTGTATGCTATCTGAATTATTGAATGTTCAGGGTTGAGTTTGTATCTGCATATCTATTCTGAAGTCTGGGTTATTCTGAAGTTATGGTTACAGTGTTTTCATTGTTCTAATTGAAGTATTGGGAAAAGTTTATGATTGTTGATAAAGGGTCGTGTTGATGCTATTTTACCCAGTATGAAAATTGATGAAACGTGGTCTGCACTGGCTGTGAGGGTTGAAGCTCCCTTCTAGGAGTGGCTGGTAAACGAGAAGAAAGGGGGTTGGAGCTCCCTTCCAGTAGCAGCTAGTAAACGAGTGAAGGTTGCAGCCTTCTGCAGGTAGAAGCCTACGTACTGATATGAGTCTTCATTAGTACAATGTTGTAAACATTTTTCCATATAATAAATATTGAAGACAGAGATGACAACAACGGTGGTTTTCTCCTGAATTGGGTTTCCACCTTAAATATTGGTGTTCATGTGTGTTCCACTTGTGTGATGTTTTATATTGCTTTTACTGCACATATTTACTGATTATCTAACTAGATGCATAACTGGTAAATCTGATTTAAAGACCATTTCTGAGAAGCTTTCTAAACTAGAAATTTATATCAGTATACGCTAGTTTCTTTCATCATATCCGTGTGTATACGAGAGTTCGGTTCATAAAAGCCACGTATGGAATTCTACAAAAGAAAAAGTTAAATTTATAGGTATGAGCTCTAAATATTGATTCACCCCCCCCTTAGTATTTTTCCCAACAATTGGTATGAGAGTAGGTCCATCTGAAGAAGCTTAGCCGCTAGAAGGAAGATCAACCAAGATGAGCAATCAAGATGGGACAACATCTATCAGGCCTCCACTCTTCAACGGAAACAATTTAATCTTCTGGAAAACATGGAAAAGATCCTATCTTTAGTCTCTTGGAGCAGATATATGGGCTATTGTTGAAGGAGGTTATTAATATCCAACCTAAGTTCCAACAGATGCAATGGCAAGAAAGAAATATGAAACAAATGCAAAGGTGGTCAATGCACTATTGGGGAGTCTGACTGAATCAGAATTTGTCAAGGTCATGCAGTTGAATACAACAAAGGAAATATGGGACAAAATCATTGTAAGCTTTGAAGGTGATACAAAGGCAAAAAGTGGTAAACTCCAAATTCTCAAAATTCAATATGAAAATCTAAGGTTGCATAATGAGGAGAGCATTGCCAGTTTCTTTTTACGTCTAGAAATTTGGGTGAAACCATAACTGACAATACTCTAGTTGAAAAAGTTTTAAGATCTCTAACTTCAAAATTTGAGTCAAAAGTGTCTGCTATTGAAGAGAAGCAGGGTATTCAAAATCTTACTATTGTTCAACTTCATGGCATTCTAACTGCATGTGAAATGAGAAAAGGAGGATCATCTGAAGTCAAAGAAGCTGTCTTTAGAGCTTCTACAAAAGGAAAATAAGTACAAGAAACATAAGGATTAGGGTATGTTTCAGAAGAAGATGAGGTAAATTTTGTAAAGAAGCTCCAACTTGGCATTGGAAGGTTTAGAGGTAAGTTTCCTTTCAAATGTTTTTCTTGTGGAAGAGTTGGTCATTATGCTGCTAAGTGTCATCATAAAGAAACACATTAAAAAGGAAAGGAAGTAGCAAGTAGAAATAAGAATCAGTTTAGCACTAGAAAAAGTTATTATACTCATGAAGATAGTGATGGATTATCAGACAGTGAGGAAGAATCTGATCCAGATCTTAGACTTCTCATGGCATTTGAAAAAGAGTCTAGGGAAGAAAAGGATACTTTTATGGATGCTATAGAAGACAATTATTTTCTTGAAGAAATTAATCAGCTCAAAATATGTTTGGAAGAAAACAAAATATCCATATAAAATCTAAAAAATCAGCTTGAAGAAAAGGAGAAAAACAATGGGAAATTAGAATGTGAAATAGTAAGTCTAAGAAAAGAAATTGAGAAATTAAAGACTTTGAATCTTAGATTTGCTAAAGGATTTGAAACCTTAGATGAAATTATCGAGGTACAACGTTCTCCTCTTAGAAATACAGGTCTTGGATATGTTGGAGAATCTTCTCCGTCTTTAGCACCAAACTATCTAAAAGCAGCTACAGCCAGCCTACAGCATTATGACACTCAGCAAGGAAACAAAGAAACTTTACAGGTAAAGCATGACCACCTCAATACAAAGAACACTAATAGGAATAACTTTCAGAGAAATACCAACCAATAGGTAAACACAAATAGAAGGTCCCATGATCGCAGAAATTTCTTCTTCAATGGACAATGTTTCTCATGTCATAATTTTGGTCATAAAGTTGTTCAATGTGTTGCATACAAAACCATCATGACTAGAGAAGCAAGAAAGAAAAGAATTGATACTGAAATAAAGAAGAATACATATAACAACTTTTCTCCTCTTCAAAATGAAATCGAATGTGCTTATTGCAATAACTTTGGTCATGAAGAATCTGAATGCAGGAGAAAACATCAGCTAAAAGAGCATATACCTTCAACTTCCAAAGTATGGAAAAAGAAGGAATTACAGGTTGAGAACTGTGGCATAGATTTATTTGTAGAAGGAGAAGAAAATCAATGGTACATTGATAGTGGATGCTCAAAACACATCACAGGTGACAGAAAGAAACTTCTTGCATACAATGCTCTAGAAAGAGAAAAGAATGTTACTTTTGGAAATGATACTCCTGCTATCATTAAGGGAAAAGGTTATTTTTTTCTAAAGGAAAAGGTGAAAGCTAACAATGTTATGTATATGGATGGATTAAAGCATAACCTGTTAAGTGCAAGTCAAATGTGTGATCAAGGAACTGAAGTTGTATTTAGCTCAAAAGAATGTGTGGTACATGATCTTGATACAGGAAAAACAATTATAAAAGGAAATAGAACACCAAGCAATTTGTATGTATTGAAAAGCTGTAAAGAACAATGTTACTTGGGTAAATCTTTAGAAAATTGGTTATGGCATAGAATATTGGGCCATTTGAGCTTCTCTCAAATCAACAAATGTAGCAGACTCAAAGTTGTTCATGATCTTCCCAATATTACTCTGCCTGAGAGTACCATATGCAAATCTTGCCAATTCGGTAAGCAAACTAGAGTGCAATTTAATGCCAAAGAAGGATCAACAAGTAAGCCTCTTGAACTCATTCATACTGATTTATATGGACCTATGAGAAAAAGGTCACCCCATGGAGAACAATACTATATTCTGTTTATTGATGATTTCTCTAGAATGTGTTGGATTGGGTTGCTAAAACACAAAGATGAAGCATTCGAAAAATTTCAGATCTTCAAAGCACTGGTTGAAAATGAATTAGATCTAAAAATAAACTGTCTTAGATCTAATTGAGGAGGTGAATATATATCAGATGAATTCTTTGATTTTTGTGAACAACATGGCATAAAAAGACAGTATTCTATAGCTGGTACCCCACAACAAAATGGCGTAGTAGAAAGAATTAATAGAACAGTTCAACAGATGGCTTGGGCTATGCTTGATGATTCAGGAACACCTGAGACATTTTGGGGAGAAGCAACACATACTGCACTAAATATTCTTAACAAAGCACATGTTCGTGTAAACAGTGATAAAACTCCATATGAGCTCTGGTATGGTAATCTTCCCACTATAAAGCATTTTAAAGTTTTTGGAAGAAAATGTTTTATCAAGAACAATGATGAGAAACTTGGCAAGTTTGAACCTAGAGCAGATGAAGGAATATTTCTTGGTTACTCTTCTAGAAGTAAAGCATATAAATGCTATAATAAAAGACTTCAGAAGATTGCTGAATGCATTGACGTTGTAATTGATGTATCTCTCTTAGCTCCAAAATGGGAAATTAAAACAACAAATGAAGATGATGATGATGTATATCTTCCTGCATCTAATAGAGATATTATAGAAGGTGAACCCAATGAAGCAGCAGAAGAGGATCTATCTAAAAAGGCTCCATCTAGGTATGTTCAAAAGAATCATCCATAATCTCAAATTTTGGGAGAAAAGGGATCAAGTGTCCAAACAAGAAGAACTCTTGTAGGTTCTACTTGCTATCTAGCATTTTTATCCACCATTGAACCACATAATGTCAATCAAGCGAGCAAAGATGAATGTTGGATTCAAGCCATGAATGAAGAACTTGATCAAATTGCAAAGAATCATACTTAGGAACTAGTTCCAAGACCTCATGATAAAAATGTTATTGGAACAAAATGGATATTCAAAAACAAGTTAAATGAAAATGGAGATGTTATTAGAAACAAAGCTAGACTTGTTTGTAAAGGGTATGCTCAACAAGAAGGTATATACTTTGAAGAAACATTTGCTCCTGTAGCTAGACTTAAAGCCATCAGAATGTTTCTTTCTTTTTCATGCTTTCAACAAATCAAAGTTTATCAAATGGATGTTAAATCTACTTTCCTCAATGGTGATCTAGAAGAAGAATTCTATATAGAAAAACCAGAAGGATTCATTTTGGGCAATGATGAAAAACTTGTTTGTAAACTTAAAAAGGCTTTATATGGTCTCAAACAAGCTCCAAGGGCATGGTATTATCGTCTTGAAAAATATCTTCATCAACAAGATTTTTCAAAGGGATCTGCTGATAGCAACTTATACACAAAAACTGAAAATGATAAACTATTGATTGTGGTTGTATATGTTGATGACATCATTTTTGGAAGTAATGAAGAGTCCATGAGTCAGAAATTTGTTTATGTTATGCAGCAAGAATTTGAGATGTCTTTACTTGGGGAACTAACATTCTTTCTTGGCTTACAAGTGCAACAAGCAACAGATGACATATTCTTATCACAAGCAAAATATCTTAAGAAAATTCTGAAGAAGTATGGGATGGAAGATTGCAAACCTGTAAGTACACCAATGATAACCGGGTGTAACCTTAGTTCGCATGATGATTCTTCCATGGTGAATCAACCAAAATACAGATCCATGATTGGAATTCTACTTTATCTCATCGGGACAAGACCATAAATTATGCATGCGGTTGGGATTGTTGGACGATTCCAAGCTAATCCAAAAGAGTCTCACCTTCAGGCTGTAAAAAGAATATTCAAATATCTACAAGGAACTCAAGACTTTGGACTATGGCATCCAAAGAATGCTGATCTCACTCTTCATGCTTACACAGATGCAAATTGTGCTGGAAATGTTGATGATCGGAAGAGCACTAGTAGTGGTGCATTTTATATGGGGCCTCGATTAGTATCTTGGTTCAACAAGAAGCAAAGCTCTATTGCCTTATCCACAACAGAAGTAGAATATTTGGCTGCCGCATCATGTTGCACACAACTTCTTTGGATGATGCAGACTTTACAAGACATTCAAATCAAATGTTCACCTCCTATATTCATTATGTGTGATAATAAAAGTGCCATCAGTATCTCAAAGGATCTTGTTATGCATTCCAAGACCAAGCACATTCCTATCAAGTATCACTTCTTACGTGAACAAGTGCTTGAACAAAAGGTGAAATTGGAGTATGTTCCCTCCAAAGAACAAGTTGCTGATATATTTACTAAACCTATTCCCAGGGAAGCATTTGAATATCTCAAACAAAAGCTGGGAGTTGTCTCTGCTGCTCAGAAGATTAGATCTGCTTAAATTCAGAAGATTAAATTGGATACACGGATTTCATAAAGGACAGTCACGTATATACGCAAGTTTATATACATAAAACCGTGTATGGGATTTTGCTGGCACAATTTTCTGGGTCAGCATTTTCAGAACAGTTACGGTGTTGTTAGGTATCTCTAGTGATGTTCCAGTTCTCACATTTCTATTTCATTCTCTAATATTTTTTGATGAAGATGACTTGATGATTTGTTGTTGAAAGTGTTCATGGTGCACAAGCTAAGGGGGAGCACTTGTCCTGTGGGAAAGGATGCATTGTTGGCATTCCAAGTGTTTGTTGTGGTTTGATCTCATGATTGAGATTATTTGGTCTTGTTTATAAAAATTCATTTGATGAAAAGGTCATGTTGAGATCTATTATGTAAATTGTTATATTCAGTCATGAAAGGACTTATTCCAATTTGTAAACCCACTTGGTTGGGTAGTTCAGTCAAAATTTGTACACCCACTTGGTTGGGTAGTTAAGTCAAATATGTAAATCCACTTAGTTGGATCATTGATGCAAGTATGAGTAAATGGTGATAGGAAAGGTTATACTCAGTTGAAAAGTCATGTACTTCATTAAAAAATATATCTGAATATTCAAGCATGAACTCAGGGGGAGCATGGTAATTTCTGCACAAAGGATGTTGATCTGCCCTTTGCCCATGATGTCAAAGGGGGAGGATTCCAAGGATGGTTGAATATATATGCCTGATGTTTTAATGATTATGGTTTCCATCACGTCCAAAGGGGGAGATTGTTGGCAATATGTTTCTTGTGTTCTATAATATTAAATTGATTGTCCTTGATGGCACCTCTCTGGCAAAGGATGAAGAAACTATCTGTATGAAGAATCTAAGCAATCTCTCAGAAATTTTGTGCAGCAGATTGGTTATTTTTAATATGTCACAATGTATACGCGGGTTTTTAAAGGTCAAGTCACTTATGCACACAGAGAAGTACGTCCCAAGTCGCGTATGCCTGTTTATGCTCCAAAATTATAATACCAGGGGGCTTTACCATGGTATTATCCCTTAGTATTGAACACTGTATTATCTATTTGATTCCGTCCAGGATTACCATCAACAGTTGAGTGGTTTTGACTTATGGTATTGGTAAAAACTAAATCTATATAAGGAGAAGAAGATCATAGTGCAAAGTGTGCATGAGTAAGGGTTGTTAATGAATAATTTTTTCTAAGGAATATTTGCATGGATGAACTCTGTTCTTAATTGATAGATCTAAATCTATGATGCACCCATGGATATAATGATAGTTCAAGATCTCTAGATCTGAAGATGATGAAGCTCTAGTATGATCTACTGAAGAAATGATGAAGAACTGGCGCAAGTCTGGTGAAAAAAATGAAGAAATCTGGGTAAGTTTTATAGATCTAGTCTGTTCTACAAAATTTACTTTTACAGATCTATACACTAGTTGGTCTCAGTAAAAGCGCGTATGTACGCAGGTACACTTCATGGAAAGCGCGTATGGCAGTTAGGGTTTTATGAAGCTTATTGCAGATGTTACTACTGTGATTCCTGATTTTGTCTGCTGTTTGTCAATCAAGTCTTCTTGAAGTTCTGGGTTGTTTAAATACTGAGTATGCTGCTAAGTTGTTCATGAAAAAATCTAATCAATGATTGAGAAAACATGATTAAGGTTGACTAACTGTCTAAAGGTTCTGCACTGCTAAGAAAATGTCTGACTGAAAGCCTCAGATCTAAATCTGAGTCTGATATCATTCTGAAGGATAGTATACATAGAAGTATACACGGGTTCATATAAATAAAAGCACATATACAAGTAGCTTTAACAAAGTGTAGTAGCGTATTCATTCCAGGTTATGAAAACAGTATGCATTGAGGCATACGTAGGTTGGTGTGCAGGAAAGCGAATATGTACGCGGCTTCAGTGAAGAAAAGTAGCGTATGCTATCTGAATTAATGACTATTCAGGGTTGAGTTTGTATCTGCATATCTATTCTGAAGTCTGGGTTATTTATGAAGTTCTGGTTACAGTGTTTTCACTATTCTAATTGAAGTATTGGACAAAGTTTATGATTGTTGATAAAGGGTCATGTTGATGTTGTTTGATCCAGTATGAAAATTGATGAAACATGGTCTGCAGTGGGTCTGAGGGTTGAAGCCTTTAGTATGGAAGTAGAAGCTTCCTACCAGTAGAGGCTGGTGTTATGTTCAGGGGGTTGAAGCTCCCTTCCAGGAGTAGTTGGTAAACGAGAAGAAAGGGGGTTGGAGCTCCCTTCCAGTAGCAGCTGGTAAACGAGTGAAGGTTGCAGCCTTCTACAGGTAGAAGCCTGCGTACTGATATGAGTTTGCATCAGTACAATGTTGTAAATAGTTTTCCATATAAAAAATATGAAGACAGAGACGACAACAGCGGTGGTTTTCTCCCGAAGTGGGTTTACACCTTAAATATTGGTGTTCATGTGTGTTCCACTTTTGTGATGTTTTATACTGTTGTTACTGCACTTATTTACTGATTATATAACCTGATGCATAATTGGTAAATCTGATTTAAAGGTTGTTTCTAAGAAGCTTTCTAAACTAGAAATTTATATCAGTATACGCTAGTTTCTTTTAGCATATCCACGTGTATAAGAGAGTTCGGTTCATAAAAGTCGCGTATGGAATTCTGCAAAAGAAAAAGTTAAATTTATAGATATGAGCTCTAAATACTGATTCACCCCCCCCTTCTCAGTATTTTTCCCAACACTCTTGAAGCTGGTCATCAAGTATCATGCATGTAAAAAGATCCTTGGAATAATCCACCAATAGCTGGGATTTCCAATATGGATATATCTTCCATAGTGACAACACTGATGATCTATCACAAAGAACGTATGTCATATGGCTGCCCTTCTCTTTGAAATCTCCCATGCCAAAGGTATATGTTGGAAGGCTGCAATCCTTCCCATGCTGCTCCTCCCACAACGCAGAATCTGAAATGAGAGGGGGTAATGATGATGTTAGGAGAATGTCTCCATCCTCCTTGAGTCTACCCAAGTGTTGAGGAGGTAAATCCCCTCTGCGGACAGAGGCGATCCCTACTAGCCCAGCAGGGGTCTAGCAACAAACAAACAATGCTATGACGCAAGCTCCTAGTTACGAATGAAAGATTTGAGATAGAAACCTACCTGGATCCCAACGCTCTGATCTGAAGAAGAAGCGTCCCCGTCCTTCAGCCCTGGCAGATCACAATCCTTCCACGATCTCCGCGGATGAACACCTGCACATAGAAGAAACGAACAGATACAAGCATAGGAACCACAAAGATGCGAATTCAACATCGGTCGAAAAGATATTACTCGCATTAACATGATGGAAAACCTGAGTGGAACCATAATCATAGTCATCTATTAAAATGATAAACGAATGGGTTACAACCAAGTTCTCGACGTTGTTCTCTGGTTTGGTCTCCAACGTCCACTGCCCGTTGGAAGCTCGCCAAGGAAAGGAAAAACCTCTCCAGAGTCTCGTAACAATGGTCTCCTCGCTTGAATGGGCCTTAAGGGAAAGAAGGGATTCTTTACAACACAAAGGCACTTGGGAATAGGGAGATGCAAAGCTTCAGCACTTCAAGACTAGCTTGCCATGGATTTGAGCAAGCTTATATAGATGGGGAAGGAGGGAGTTGGGATCCCTATTATTATGGGATTGGCCCTATCAACAAGGAAGGTTCCATAGAAGGTGGCAAAACCACTTCCCTTCCATAGAACTCCCGCAGCCAAACCTCCCAACTCAAGATAGGCAATGGTTGTGAGTTTGTTTGAACTCAACTTCCGCCATCCATATTTAAAAAAAAGTCCCTAAAATGGGTGGCGCGATTGCTGCTCTATGACAGAGCGCCAAGTGACGCGACCTCTGTGTAGGATTTTCCTCAGTGGCGCGAGTCCTGAACTGACTTCCCGCGCCAATGCAAAAAGGGATGTTTTTTGTGATTTTTGCAAGGAGATGTCTCAAGGGAAAATATAGCTCACATTCAGAGGGATGCATTGATGGTGATTTCAAAGCATGACAATGTTCACAGGTCACGGAATGGGTCCTCCATTGTGCGGGATGGAGAATGGTTAGGACGGTGACAAATTACTGTGTAACAGATGCCCCCTAAAGTATGAGGCCCGAGAGTGAGAGGGGTGAAATGCTTTACGAGAACATGTCCAACTGAAGGCCCGCCGTCGGAAACCTGCGCAGAAAGATACAACTGATATCTCAAGTACATGATGTATATATATGGTATGGACGCATCCATCCGAAACAGAGTATGCTATAATCCGGATCTAGGGTATGGGCGCAGCCATCCAACTAAGATCAAACAAATAGACTCAGGTATGGTCGCAGCCATCCAATCAGTGAGTCATGTACATAATGATAATAATCCACAATCGTAGCCTGGATTACAACAGACACAATCCAGGGTCTTGCGCTCCATCTCGACCAAAACAAAGTACAAGTTCAAGCATGCGAATACGTGAGCTGAAGTCGAACATGCAAGAACATCGTCTGATTACCAGCCAATGATGAAAGCTGTTAACAGACGCGAGAGAAACCACCAATGATGACAATGGTCCTCAAGGTACTAGAGGTACAATCTACGGCGTGCGAATAAATGAGCTGACGTCGAACACCCGCAGAATCACTCGATCGGAGGTCAATAATGAAAACCTCTCGTCGAATGCGACGAACCTGCCATTATGGCATGCAGGCTCCAAGGTACCATAGGGAGTCTCTAGACCAACTTCCTGGATAGTGAGCTGAAGTCGACAGGAAGTGACCTTGATCGAAGGTGGGCCATAATGATTCCCACATCATCGACACGAGACAGAGGAACATAATTTTTTGTTGTGAATCATGATCATATGAGAAACAGAGGAAGGTTGATATTTGCAGAGGTCAACTTCTCTTGAACATATTGACGACACGACAGTGGATTTGGCAGTATTTGACATCAACGGATCAGAGGTCATGGTGACGAGGCAATGAGCAGAGGAGAGGTCAAAAAGGATTATCCAAACCCACGGAGGCAAAGTGAAAAAATGAGATGAGATTTCCCCAACCCGACACGAATGCAGACAAGTGCCATGTTCAAGAGCGACATACTTCCGACACGACAACGATGATGGTTCCATTTTCCCCCACCATTTCGGTGAGTACCTCTTTATTTTTACACAAGCTTGAAGAGGATACCATATGCTTGTCATATAAATCCGTCCTTCGGACGAATCCATCCTAGTACATTTAACGAGTCCTAGGAAGGAGAAACTCGGAAACGTCATTTCGACTGGATCCGATGTCATCAGGGTTTAACGAGTCTGACAAAGGAAGAACTCGGCGTCTTTTCATGTTTCGAGAGTTTGAAAAGACAGCGGAAAAGAAAACTCCACAAGTCCCTTTTCGTAAATAGTTCCCCAGATCCGAAAAGGTAGAAAACAATATCCGGGAAAACCTCCTAGTCGCGATAGGCTAGGGTATTCCTTTTTCGTAATCAATCCATCCCAGCTCGAAAAAGGGTTAAACTTATACTGGGTGGATGTCGATTCGTGTCCATTTTAACGAGATCGAAACGACAAGGGCCTCGGCAATCTTTTCATGTTTAGAGAGTCAGAAAAGAGCTGAAAGATGACTCCTCCTGGAGGAACGAGTGGTATAAAAGGGTAGCTACTGGTTCCGGTAATGGTGGAACTACTCTGAATAAATAAAGGTCGAGAGGCTGGCTAACAAGACCACTCATAGCAGCAGTTCCTCAGGAACGGGTAAAACAACCAAGTGAAGGCATATGATCGGCCAAGCAGATAGTGACAATGGAGTGAGAAAACCAAGGCTCATCTGGTAAAAATAGGCTGATAAGATGACAATCACAAGGGGTAAAATGGGCATGGTTTCATTTTTACACAAGCTTGAAATCAGGAAACTCTGCTTGAAGTTGGTTTCATTTTTACACAAGCTTGAAACAAAGATAAACTATGCTTGAAACCAGTTTCATTTTTACACAAGCTTGAAACGGAAACAAACTATGCTTGAAATAGTAAGCATGCCCCCAGCATGGTGACTCAATTCGAGGTACATGCCCCCCAAGCTTCAATCCATATGAAAGGAAAATGGAGTGAAGGTTCAAGTTACGAGATCAAGAGACAGACTCGACTGGGATTTTACGAGATCTTATCAAAGACTCGAATTGAACAAGAACGTGTTTCATTGTTTTAACGAGGTTGACACAGTAAAAGAACTATCCTCAAGACACCTTGTTTCATTGTTTTTAAGGAGCTTGACACAAATGAAGGAACTATGCTCCGACGACATTGTTTCATTTTTAAAGAGCTTGACACAAGACAATGAACTGTGCTCCGACAGCCTGGTTTCATTTTTAAAGAGCTTGACACAGGGAAGGAACTGTGCTCTAACCGGCTTACATCAAAATGAACAAGAAGGCGGTGCTTCCAAGAGTTCCATTCCTGATGGAAGGAAAACATCCTGGAAGTCAGGACCCAATGCCCCCAGCACATTATGCACAACGACATCATCACTGAGCACAGGCACGGGGTAAGTAGCCACATAGTTGACCTGCGGTGGAGCAGATACAACGGGTGGATAGAAACCAGGAGGGGGTGATGGCGGACCAGTTGCCACATTAGGACCAAAGAATGACAGCTGATCAATGGTCACGATCCTTCCTTCATGTGGAAAACAGGCCACACGAAAGAGGGAGGAGACGAGTGCTCCCATGGCATAAGTGTAATCTCGCCCCAGGAGCAGATTTAAATCCAAGGGGCCTGGAACAACCATCACGTCCATATGGACGGTTTTGCCTCCCAAAGTAACAGGTAACCTTGGAAGGATCCCCAACGGTTGACTCGTTCTTCTATTGAATGTCAACAGATTCTACGTAACAGGCGCAAGCGGCGGTGAACCGAAGGCTTGCCAGGTAGTTGATGACAGAATACTAACAGAGGCACCTTCGTCTATAATGGTGCTGGGTACGACCAGACCAAGAGCCTGTACTGTGATCTCGAAAGGCACATAAGACGAAAGGCGAAATCCTGCAAATCGATTCCAGTCAAAGGAAGCGACCAAACTACTCGGAGGGGCTACCATCGACAAGCGAAGGTCTTCCCCTGATGTTACGGTAGAAGAAGCATCCTCCATGACCTCCATCTCGAAGGCGGGAGGGATATCCTCTGGAGCCTCCATCATGGGAGGCGGAGGAGGGGCTTCTTGAAGCACAGAGACAGGAGAATCTTTCTCCAAGTCCGAAGAATCTGAAGAGACCAGAAGGACATGAGGAGTGTGAGATCCACTCTCGACAGAAAAGACCTGGTGCACCGCGGACGGGGCCAGTTCAACCGATCCGACAACCAATGGTTGGTCAAGGACGGATTCGTGAATTTGAATTTCTGGGGGAGTGGGATCGACCAAGGATGACTCTTGACCAATCGCGGCATCGGCAGGTGGAAGACTCAAAGAAAGCTGTTTATAACCAGCCGGGAGGCGTGGTGCAGAAACAGTTGGGTTGTCCAAGACTCGCTTGGCTTCATCCATATAAGGACAAAGGTGAATAGCATGGTGCCCTTCACACAACTTACAGGGATTGGTAATCTTGCCCTGCTTCTTAGGAGTCTTATCAGTATCAGTTGAAGATGTGCCCCCAACTTGACTCCCGGAAGCCAAAGGCAACAGTGGACGGCCGTCGGACCATGCTTCGAGCACCTTGGGAATGCCAGGGCAGTCTCGAAGAAGATGGTCTCCCATGCACAACAGGCAAGGGAACTTGACTTTCCGTGGAGGGTTGGAGGGCCTATCAAGATGAGATTCCTCATGGACAGTAGCTGTACATTTAGCCTCTCGCTTATCAGACTTCTTCTTCTTTGTCTTCTTCTTCTTCTTCTTAGCCACCTGGTTACTCGAATCCAGACTTTCGCCAGGCGAAGTAGAAGAGGAGGACGCAGAAACAGGCGAAGAAGGGGAGAGGTCCACCTTGGAATCAACATGGTGTTGTTCCGGTGGAGGAACTGATTGACCAGTAACAGAGGCATTCGGAACGACAGAGGTTGAGAACAACCAAACATGCAACCCAACAGTTAACCCAGGAAGGGACAACGTCGCCATGTAAGGAGCACCAACATTTCCAAAAGGAGGAAAATGACCAGGAGTCCCTTCTGAGGGGATTCCTTGGTTGGTGAACTCTGAAAAGGTTGCCATCAAACTCAAAACCACACACGGGCTGAAAACGAGTTAAGACACACGATCAAACGGTCAACAAGCAATGTCTAAATAGGTGTGTAATCGTGGGCGATTAATTTTACCACATTGGAAAATAAGAAATTCTACCGTTTCATATTTTAAGAGTCGAGAAACGATAAAAAGATGACTCTATCTCTTTCAGAGTTGACACAAGCGTGAAAGGACAAGCGCTTGACGGTTTTTTCAAGTTTAGGGAGTCAGAAAAGACCAAATGACTGCTCAGGAAAAACTAGGCACAAAGGGTGTACCAAATATCCGTGAACTGCAATAT
>CM076576.1:580863010-580902593 GCA_034641835.2 Pinus albicaulis | reverse complement strand
CAGCAAAAAGTTCCCCCCCTCCATAATTTGATATTCAATGGAAATTTCTTAAATTGATGATGGGGCAAGATTATGGAACATTGGCACAAACATATGTAATGGAATTCCAAGATCATGATATATGTTTGCATATGTTTAAACTTTATGGAGGTGGTGGAGCAAAAAAGAGCTCAAATAGAGCTGAAAATTTTCACATAAAAAGGACTGTGGGCTTGACTAATGGTTCCATTTAAAAAATGATATCTAGACAGAGAATAAGTGTAGCATGCAAACATGCATTGAAAATCCATCTGAGTTTGCATTGTAGTACTTATGATGGATTCAAATTTGGGTTTCAAAATGCCAGGTTATGGCATGATTTTGTCGAGAAACCCTTAGTTGGATTCTCATGTTGGTTTAATTTATATTTTAAGTTTGTTTTGCAATCTTTGGGTGATAGTAACTCATGAACTAGGTTACCAATGTGTAACAATCATATTTCAAGAATAAAGTTGTGATTTTTTATATTATTATTATTATCTATTAGCTACGAGTATTGACACCTAATGCATGGAATTTTGACATCTTGATAGCATGGATAATTTCGAAAATGTTTCTAGTAATGTTAACATAATAACTATCATTACGTGTCTTCACTTTTGTCACCATAATAGAACTGTGATATGGACTCATCACACAACTTCATATGCTATGTCCCAACAAGTTCAAACTGGTTGAACCTACCTCATAGTGTGGTTATTAAGGACAAGTTGCTTGGTATATAACTCGATAGCATAGACCACGTTGCGGTTCTAAAAAGAATCCTCAAGTGTCAAAAAAACTTCACAATATGTTCTACTATAAAGCCTTTTGGGATACCTGAAATAATATATGTATCATTGATGACTTTTAAAGTATGACAAGATCCAGAGGGAAAGGAAATCAATGGAAGAGTGATCCACCAATGAGAACCTATAATTTAGCATCAAATGAGTTAGAGTCTAGGAAATTGAAACCCTATAATTTTAATTAGTGATGAAGGACATCACATAGGTAATTATATTTTCATGTAGAATAATCTGTTAATTCAAATTTAAACTACATAATATGAAAGGCATACCATAAATTTTTCCACGTAAGTCCAAACAACCTATAAAAAGGGAAAACCTTCTTTTTCCATGGGAAATAAGTTACCTTTCCTTTTTCAAGATAATCTAAATCACAAAAAATATGAACTATACTGCACACATTCTTGGATAATGTGAAAGTGGAAAAGGAATACCCTACACAAGTGATGCACACATGTACATTTGAACACTAATAGATTTTTGTAGTTGAAATGCAATGCTTGTTTCCATTTAAATGTAGGGTTTTTAAAGCAGGGAGAAATAATGGCTGCCAAATTAATAAGCGTTTCTTTGGAAAAAATTTAAATCTTGTATTGGGTGATGAAGATAATAGAGGGTATTGAATCTTGATTCTTGACATCTAGAGAGAACCCTACAGCCTAACACAATCCAATGGAATTGACCAAAAAAACCCAAATAGAGTCAACCCTACTATAGGAGGAAGGGGCTGCAGTAAGAACTTACCATTTTGGAAGAGCTGAGGGCGAACGAGAGGCGAATGTTGTTACGCAGGATTGAGAGCGGCGCGAGGGCGAATCTTGAGGGAAAATCTTTATTAAGAGCGAGGGTGAATGCGTTACGAAAGAGGCGAGAGCGAATCCGAGAGGCGAATCTTTGTGCCGAAGCTCGGGGGCGAATGCGAGGGCGAATCTTTCATTGCAAAGCTCGGGGCGAATCTTTGTTCTGCGAAGTGAGCGAATGCGAGGGCAGATGGTCGTGCACCAAGAGCGGAGCGAATACGCGTGATATCGAGACGTTAATGTAGCACACATGTACATTTGAACACTAATAGATTTTTGTAGTTGAAATGCAATGCTTGTTTTATTTAAATGTAGGGTTTTTAAAGCAGGGAGAAATAAAGGCTGCCAAATTAATAAGCGTTTCTTTGGGAAAAATTTAAATCTTGTATTGGGTGATGAAGATAATAGAGGGTATTGAATCTTGACTCTTGACATCTACGGAGAACCCTACAGCCTAACACAATCCAATGGAATTGACCAAAAAAACCCAAATAGAGTCAACCCTACTATAGGAGGAAGGGCCTGCAGTAAGAACTTACCATTTTGCAAGAGCTGAGGGCGAATGATACCCATAGGGGCGGGGGCGACGGCGAGGGTTGAATGCGAGGCAAATGCTTTGGTTGAGAGCGGAGGGCGAATGCGCGCGTGATATCAAACGTTAATGTAATTGTTACGCAGATACGAAACAATAAAATCATTTTTATGTAGCGCGCATATAAGTTTCGAATTTTTATGTAGCGCCCATATAAGTTTGGTATTTTTATGTAGCGCGAAAATAGCTGTCGCTATACCGACGGCGGAAAAGGCGTCGCTATTAGGACGGTGCCTCCAAACGTCGCAATGGCGACACCTAGACATTGTGTCGCCGTTGCGACGTTTAGAGTCGTCTCAATAGCGACGCTTTTGGCCATGGTGTCGCAATTGCGACGTCTTCCTTTAAACGTCGCAATTGCGACACTTGTTTAAGTGTCGGTATTGCGACACCTTTCTATAGACGTCGGTATAGCGACGGTTTCGGGCGGGATGGAAAAAATTTGGGAAAATTTCTGACAATTGGTCAAAAGCGTCGGAAACAGGTGTCGGAATTTCCGCCAAATGTAGTAGTGAGTAGTTGTAACGGGAGTACTACATTTTGTGCATATATTTTCGAATGACATCGTATATATGCTAACTTCTTTCATATATCCTTGAAAATGTTGTAAAATTAATATAGAAAACATACTCTTATAAACACGAAATCAAATGTATTTCTTATTTTTGTTCTTTATCCATGTCTATTTAAACAATATGATATAGCTTACTGTGCATATTCCACTTGGCGAGGAAATCAAGTTTCTAAGACTGCCAACTTTATTTCTTGTGTTCAATGGACAAATGAACGTTGACTGTGAAGTACGGGAAACTTTTTCTTATTTTTTAACTATATTTTTAGCAAGATCAATGGAAAAACGTTTTGTTGCAAATCTCTTTGAATTGTAACACATGCCGAAACAATTTTATCGTGTACTTGTACCTGTTACATATGCAACATTTGTAAAACAATACATGAAAACTGTACAATAGGTGATGAATAATTTTTTCCCCAGACATTGAGATATACAGAGTTACGTATACGTAACTTGTTTTTTATTTCAATGAAATTTGGATGATAAAAATTTTAAATAAAAAAAAACTCACTGTAGCCTTGTCCTGTTCTCCATTTCCATCTTTGATTTCCAGGACATATTGTGTTGCTATTTGCGTTGTGGAAATCACACTAGCTAGGATTGTGCCTACTAGAGAGACATTTTCATTGCGTGATGAATTTGCAATTGCTGTGGTTGGAAAAAATTGGTACTCTGCACAAATAGAAAAAATGTTTTCTATGCTGCTAAAACTATTTAGACAAATAATTTTCTCATAATCACCAATGATCATATTTATTCTTTGGAATAACTTCTAAATCTTTAATAGAAACATCGACATTTGAAATAAGCTTTGATTTATGTTGTTCGATTAATAATGTTGGCAAAAGCAATGTTATTGACATTTATGCTTTCTTACCTGTTAAGTCTGCACGAAATACTGCACGAAATATTGCTTTTGACTTATTCGTTTTGTCCAAAAATGATCTATATGTGACCAAGACAACACCATGAAAAATTTTCCCAGTTATATTGTTAATGATATCTTCAATCAACAATGGCGTCGAGTTGACCTCCTTTTGCCTAATTATGACTAAGGAGTTGAAATAATTTTTTTGTTTTTTTTAAAGAAAAAAAAGAGTAAAGAATAGAAAAACAAAGAAGGGTAAAAAATAAGAGGAAAAAAGGAAAAATATGATACATAGTTAATTGAATGTGCAGAAAAGTACCTATTTTCATTTATTTATTTGCTATTTTCCATTGATTTTGTTTTGTGTATTGCAATAACTGTTCCTGTGATACTGGTCATTGCTATCTCCACACCATCGTCCATGTCTACTGTGACACCATTTGAATTTGATAACTTTTTCATGTTCACAAATATTACACTGAAATCACTGCTTAAAAGAAAATTATAATTAAAACTAAGTAAGAACTGTCTAATGAAAACCAAATAAGATAAAAAAAACTCATTATTAATGTACACAATTTTTAGATAGATTTTAGATTTAACAAATACGAAAGTTCTATAGAAATGTTCAAAGTACTTTTTTAATTGTAATTGTTGTCCTGAATCCAAATATCTAAGTGCCATATGTTTCCTGGAAATTTTTAGTTATAGTACATTAAAAAATATGGCCCAAAAGCAATGGGACCACAAAAAAAAAAAACAACAACAGTTGCGTTGTGTAATGTAAATATAATCAAAGTAAAATAAATAAAAAATAAAAATGCCTCTTAGAAGTGATATTATTGTCCTTAACGATATATGTTATGCTTATATTCATTTTCGCTACTATGCCAATATGAGTTAGATAAAATATACATAAATAAGAAAAATAGGAGTTTCTAATTCCATAACACAAAAGTACTTCGAAAATAAGAACTATATGACAATAGCATGCATTGTCCAAACATTTTTAGTATTATCACATCATATAGTATTTAAACTTTGTACATCATTGATACAAGAATGTATCGTATATTGTATAAGCGTTATTAGTACTTGCATATAGAACTAATAATGCACTATTAACTTGTCACTAGTGCTATACATTTTGCAATTTCGTTTTAATGATAGTCGGTCACGGTCTACAATTCCCATAACAATATCGTACAATTGAGAAGAAAATTCTATTTGTAATAAGATACCCCGAAAAATAGTTTTACATGCATTTGTAACATGTATACTAAAAAGGTTGCATGATGAACACCTAGTGAATGCTTCTACGAACAACACAATCAAAATTGGTATTGTGATGTTAGCATATAAATTTTAAACATATGTATTAGACACTTAAGACAGTTGGAATCATAGATAATTGAAATTGTAATAATAATAATAATACTAGAAAAAATTAATGCTGGACTACGAATATTTAAGTTTAATGCCTTCCTTTAAAAATCAAAGAAAATAATTAACACCACGTGTTCCTAGATGAATTTACATATTTGTTTTGGTTTTCCCTTGTTAAGAAAGTAGATCAATTTAGAATAGCTTCTATAGCGCAATTGTGAAGAGTGTTAATACTTTTTTGAATTTTTGAACATTACACATTTATCTGTAAAAGTAAATCGTTAGTGATTTTCCCTTACGTTTAATGCAAGCATGTATTCGACGAATCAACATACATACCTCGTCTTCCACACAATCAAAACTCCGCACAATGAAAAACAATAATAATAATAGGTTAACATTAATATTTTAATTTCCCAAAAATATTGCATTCTAATTTCATCCCTACTAAATAAAGTTTCAAATATAAAATCCAAGGACAGTGAAAGCTCCTACAATAAAATGTTCAACACATACCTTGTTTTCTCGCACATAACTAGTTTTCCAGTTTTTTTTATCATCAATAGAAAATACATATGCTTCTAATATAACACAAATGGATTTGTGCCAAATTTCATAGCAAATATCTTGCATAAAACCACAGTAAAAAGCTGCTCCTTTCGATTGACCGTGTTATTAATTGATAAATAAAATGGCATTAAAGGTTTTTATTACCAATATTTTAGTAAGTGGTCAAAGTATACAATATAATTGTTGATATTTTAAGTGAAATTAATGCTCATATTCATATTTTCGAATACCTTTTCATATTTCCGAATATGTTTCAAATTAGGCATATGTGCAGAAGTGCGAAAGAACTATATTGTGTAGATGAAGCTTTCAATGTGCGGATCACTACACTCGGCACAAAAAGTTTTGTTTTGCTAATATTTTAGTATTAAATAATGCATATTTTCTCAATAACATTGTCTATTATTAGATTATTGATAATATTTTAGAGTTAAATAATGCATACTATTGCTATTTAATTGATTATATATTTTAGTATTAAAATGAATACTTTATGCTTATGTTATTAATAATATTTTAATTGTAAATAATGCATATGTTCGTATTTCTGAATATGTTTCAGATTAGACAAATGCATGGAAGTGCGAAGAAAGTGAATTGTGTGGAGGAAGCTTTCTATGTGTGAATCACTGCACTTTCTACTAAAATATTTTATTGCTAATATTTTAGTATTAAACAATGCCTATTTTTTGTTCGCAATAACACCGAAGAAAGTGTTAGGATTATACGATTGTTTTTTTTTTTTGACAATAACGACTTTGTTTTATTTATGGCTCGGCAAAATGGCTGCCGAGGGCTTTTACATGGCAGTTCTTCATTTCACTGTTACATCTATTTCTTTGCTTTTGATAGAGGTCGTGGAGGTTCCAGTTAGCTTCAGACGAGTGCGCTAATGAGTTTTCAATATGAGTGCAAGATTTGGCCAAGATTGGGAGATACGCTTGTTCTAAATTCGACCTGGAAACGGCCTCTTGGATCTTATTTTTGTTTGCCTACAAAGTCCTTACTTTATTTCCCAGATTGTAAAGAGGAATCCCATCACTGCCTAAATTGATTGCTGCTTCATTAAAGAGCACATCGGAGTCCTCCTTGAGATCGATTCTTGCTTCCTTGGAGTCAGCGTTATCCTCCCAGAGACTATGCAGTGTTTTGAAGAGTTTTACTGCTTTGGGATCCCATTGAGATCAGAGGTCGAGGACGGAAGAATTTCACCCTGCATTCATTTCAGAAGAAGAAGCCGCGTCCCCTATCATTTTCCAGTCCATAACGGACCAATATTGTAGATCTGGCCAATGGAGTGAGTCCTGAAACACAGAAGTGATCGTAGAGACATAGGTCCAGTCTCCTCCAAGATTAGGGAATTCTACAAATCGAGTCAAGACCATTAACTGACAGAGATCTCCTGCTCCAGAGAGTGCCTAGATTGGCTTCCAGATCGACCATTGAATTTAATTTCCTAAGGATATGAAAGAAATTAATTTTGTGGAATTTGGATAGCACTAGCCTGATTTTTTTGAGAATGGTAGTTAGATGCACCTGAGAGGGGTTCTTCTGCGAGTTCATAGCTTGAATGATTAACCTGGAATCTCCAAAGACTAAGATGGAGAGGAAGTTCCTTTCAAGAGATAAATTAAGACCCTGCTAGAGAGCGAGCGCCTCTGCTCTATTGTTAGTTTCATGGCCCATACCCCAGGTGAAGCGCAGCTCAATAGAGCCTCCAGGACCCAGGATCAATCCTCCACCACCAGTAGCTCCTGGGTTTCCTTTTGAGTCCTCGTCAAAGAATAGGCAGTGATCTTCCAGAGCCAATCTCCATTTAATGAATTCCTGCTCTTCCAATCGAATTTCCCAGTCAGTAAAAGCTTTTGCTAGAGGGATGGATCTATCCTTATGATTTGGGACCAGCTCTTTTAGCCATTGATCTTCCTCGATGTCTAGTGTCATAACATTTCTTATGGCGAGTTTGATGTCTAAGGCCTCTCCCAAAAGAGCTTTAATTTTAGAAACTATTTTGATCGGATTAAAACTCTCCTCCCTGAAAATTCTATTATGTTTCTCAAGCCACAGTTTCCAACAAGTGAATTTGGGAATCCACATCCATCCAGTCTTGAGGAGGTCTTTTTTGGTGAGGCAAAACAAAGATAGATTGGCCCAATTTTTTAGCAGGTCTGGAATATTTTCAGGGAGATTGATTCTGTCAAGTCCTATCATGAGGACATCCCTCCAAACTTCTCGAGCAAATGGGAAATTTAGCAACATATGGTCTGCAATTTCTTCATCTGAAACACACAGAGGACACCTGGAGGGTCCTTCCATTCCACGCCTTCTAAGATTGTCTCTAGTGAGGATGCTTTTATGAGCCAAAGTCCAACAAAAGAAATTGATTTTGGGGAGAGAAGGAAAGGACCAAATAAATTTCCATTGTGATGGATTAGGGGGAGCGTTTGGTATAGACATGATGCTTTTGTCTCCTTCAGCTGCTGAGTACGAGCCAGAGATTGAGCCCCACCCTCTTTTTTCCTTAGAAGAGACCTTTAAGGGAGCTTTCCCTTGAAGCAAATCTAACAATAGGTGGCTTCTTCATCCAACAACTGAGTGACAACCCCAATATTCCAACCATCCCAAAGATTATTTGCATCATCAGTCCATTTGGAAATGTCCCAAAGGGTTATCAGGTTGCTGGACTGAAGCCAAATTCTAATATTTTCCAGATCTGCCTTCTGATTAAAGGGTTGATCCCCAAGGATCGAATCTTCCCAGATTCTAACTTTTTCCCCATTACCTAGAATCCAGTAAAGCTTGGGATTGAAGTGCTCCGTTTCTGTGAGACATAGCTTGAAGACAGGTGATCTTATAAGAGTTCTTGGAGGCTAGTCCAAACATCTTGTGCGCTGCCCATGACAATATTTTTTCCATAGAACTCTCTTGCTCCAACTAGAATTCCCAGAAACAAGATTCCAAAGGAGCTTGGAGACCAGAGCAAGGTTTTGAGATACAAGATCACAAATTTGGAGTCCTTCCAAGAACTTCTTTAGTTTTGTCCCAGCTTACTAAATGGAGCATTCTTTCGTTGTTTTTCCCACCCTCCCACAAAAATATTCTCAATAGACTGTCCACTTTACTAATGATGGTTTTAGGGGCAAGAAGAATTGAGTTCTGATATAAGGGGAGGCTTATGAGGACAGATTTCAAGAGGATCACATTTCCAGCAGTGTTAAACCACGATGCTCCCCAAGCTTGTATTATGAGTTTTAGTTTGTCTAGCAAAGGCATCCAGTGAGAAACTTTAGGATTTTATTTGAAGATAGGGATCCCAAGATATTTGAAAGACTCCCAGGTCAGGGATCCTTCCATTTCTAACAGCCTTGCAATGTCTGTCATTTTCATTGTCGAACAATTCCAGCCATAAATCGTGCTTTTTAAATAGTTGATCTTGCTGCCCGAGACCTCCTTATAAATGTCCAGTTCCTTCTGGAAGGACCTTGCTGAATTTATGCTTGCTCCTCCAAGTAGCAAGGTGTCATCAGAAAATTGGGCATGGTTGATGTCTTTAACATTATGAACCATCCTGAGGCCTAAAATAGTTTGAATCTGTTGGCAGTAGTCTAGTTGGAAACTAAGCACTAAAGCTTGTATGGCGTAAAGAAGAGGGGACATTGGACAACCTTGTCTTAGCCCCCTTGAGGCTTGGAAAAAATCCGTTGATCGACCATTAACCAGTGGAGCTATCCAAGGAGAGGCTATATAGGCTTTCACCCAACTTATGAATGCTTTTGAAAAGCCGAGCTTCTCCATCACAATAAATAGGAAATCATGTCTCACCCTCTCAAAAGCATTTGCCAAATCTAGCTTAATAACCATACCATTTTCTTTCCGTTGACAGCTTGAATGAATTGATTCTTGCACCAGCACAATATTGTCAGGATTCCTTCTCCCTTTGATGAAACCTCCTTGGTTTTCAGGAACGATAACTGGCAGAATTTTCTTAAGATGGTTGGCTATGATTTTAGTGACTAGCTTACAGCCTGTATTACACAAGGAAATGGGTTGGAATTTGCTGAAGTTGGTGGCTCCTTTATCTTTTGGGATCAGGGCAAGGAAGGCCGAATTAGTACTCCCTCCAAGCTTGGAGCATTTATGAGATTTCCTGACCATTCTTAGAAGATATTTTTTAATTGTAGACTAGCAAGTCAAGAAGACCCTTGCAGTGAACCCATCAGGGCCAGGTGCCTTATCAGGTTCCATGCAATCCAAAGTTTTTTTAAGCTCAGTCATACTTATCGAAGCAGTCAGCATAAGATTATCTGCATCTTGAACCCGCTAAGGGATTAGATCTATCGGATAGGAGTGAGTATTAATAGGGGGATCTTCCAGGGTCGAGAAAAGATCTTTGAAGAAGGAATGGGCTGCTCTCTTTATGCCTTCTAAGTCTTTAACCAAGGTGTTTTGATAGTAAATTTCATTTACTGCTTTGAAGTGCTTGTGGGCCTTTGCTTGTTTATGGAAGAAGCTTGTATTTTTGTCTCCAGCTTGCAACCATAGATTTCTGGACTTCTGTCTCCAGAAATCTTCTTCCTCCCTGCTTTCTCTATGGAAATATTTTTGCAGCTCTACTTCTTTATGAAGGTGGTCTTGAGTTACTTCGGAGTCCTCCAGGATCAATTGATGGAATTATAAACTGTCATGCGCATCCTTTCTTTTGGAGGAAGGAGATTTCAACAATTTAGCCCAATCTTTAAGCTCTTTTTTAAGACCCCTCAGTTTTTCTTCCCAGAAAAAGAAGGGGGAGCCATGGATTTTCCGGTTCCAGGCCGCGGAGACCACCTCTTGGAATCCTTCTTGGTGAATCCACAGGGGGCTGAATATAAAAGGCATGGGGCCAAGGTTTTTATCCAGGGAAAGCTCAAGAATAATGGGTTTATGATCATAGGTGTAGTTGGGCAGAATTTTAGAGGTGGCCATTAGTCCAAAGGTCAAGAAGGAGGATTGGATAAGAAATCTGTCCAAGCGGGCAACAATGTGACCGGGACCTATCCTTTTGTTGGTCTAGGTGTATTTTCCAATGGAGGGCTTTATATCCTCCAGGTCCCAACCTAACATGAGATCTTCAACCCATTCTCTAGATGGATCCCTGATAGGTGAGCCTCCCTTTTTCTTTTCAACAGTGAGAGTCACATTCAGATCACCTACAATAATAAGATTTTCTGGATTGTGCAAATTAAGATAGGACTGTAGCGAGTCCCAACAGATTCTTTTCTCAGCTGGTAAGAACATAGCATATAAGTTGAACATACTTACTTGATGGCCAGAGTCTTTGTGGAGAAGCTTAGTGAAGAGCCAGTGGAGGCTTCTTTCTTCATTTATCGGGTCATATTTGAAGTTGTCCCAAAAGGAAGCTATCCCTCCAGAAGTGCCTCTAACATTGACAACTTTCCATTGACCTTTTTTCTAGAACGCTTTGCTTGCTTGGAGGAGGACTTGGTCCTCCAAATTTGTCTCCTGGATGAGAAGGATTTTAGGCGAGTAAAATCTCACAATGTCTTTCAGGGCTTCTTCTTTCAGATTTCTGCCTAGCCCTCTGCAATTCCAGGAGACGTATTTCATTATTTACTGGCTTGGGGAGTTGTGGCTCCCTTTGGAGCCTGGCCGTGCTTGCGTCTAGATCTGGTATTCATCATTCCTTTGAGGGTCTTCTGGGAGCCTTGGAGCACATCCAAATATGTTTTCTCCTCTCTCTATTTCTTCTTAGACTTTCGACCCCTGGCCGTCTTGATAGGAGTGACTTGAGAGCTGCTTGATTCAAAGTCTCCATCTTCTGATTCTCCCCCTGTGTCGGAACCAAGGCTGATGTGCTCTTCATTTTTTTCTTTTTCCCTTTGATCATCCTCTAAAGGATGTAGGTATGTCGTTGCCTCGGTTTCTTTCACTTTCTTCGATGGGTCCTCTGGCACCTCTTGGATCTCATTGGAATCAGCCTTTTCCCCAGAAGATGAACCTTCTTTTGGCACTTATTTGGCTTTTGGATTGGGTTGGGGCTTCTCCATTGGCCCTGAGCTTTTATTTTCATTTGGTTTTGGGACTGCCTTGCCCTTTTTTATCTCTTTCCATCCTTCTCCGTCCACTTTTTCCAGTGCTTGGGCTTTTGGGCAGTTTCGTTGGAAGTGTCCATGTTCATGGCATGTTCTACATTTGAAAGGTAATTTCTCGTAGTCCAATTTTTGATAGTGATGCCATTCACCAACGGTGAGTTTTTCCACTTTCGATAGGCCAGCTTCCAGATCAAATTCAACATAGATTCTTACGCAGGTGTATTGGCCTTTGTTATCTTCTTTGTCAATGAAACAACCTAGTCAATTTCTGATCTTCTACAAAGAGTGGTAGCTCCAGCAATGGATCGGGAGATTGGGAAGACGGACCTAAAATGGGACCTCTTTGGGGACATCGACTGAAGGATCAAAGTCAGGTGTCAACTTGTTAATATACAAACCCTGGTTTCCCATGAAATACAAGCCGCTCCTGAAGACTAGATCTCGATCTTCTTTGGTGGTGAACTCGAAAATGAAAAATCCTCTTCCGACGGCATAACAAATCACATTGTTTTTAAGATGAGGTCTCCAATTGTGCTGGATCCAGTCATCTGTTATTTTTGTTGAGGGCCAGCGCCCCATAAACTGTCCTACCAATCCTTTGTCAGCCAGGGCTAGGGAAATTTGTTTTGGCTGTTCTTCTGGCAAGGAAATCTCAGGGATTTCTTCCAACTTTTTGATAAATTTCTGGACTGATGGGATCAATGGTTTCTTCCCGGTCTGCGAAATTATCCTTTTGAAGGCTTCATATGTGGAGATCGGAGGGGTGGGAGGAGGCTTCCCACCCCCTGGCACACTCATGGCAGCAGATGCTTGCTCCCCTGCGGTTGTGATAGCCTAATCCGTAGGCTGCAGCGCAAGCTCGCGCATTCTTTAAAAATTATATTATAAATGTATGTTTACACAATCAAAATGGTAAATCAAAGTTACTTGTTGTATTCATGGAATAAAATTTGCAGTGAAAATTACCTTATACGATTGTTGTTAATACTTTAGTCATAAATAATGTGTATCTCCCTACCTGTATAACTAATTAAGCGAGGTATGCATTTTTCCCACATTTATGTCTCATCCCATGCTTGATCTACAGAACAACGTTGGCACAACTTTCTTCATATAGATTATCTTTGGACACGCTTCCTCCATAGACGCTCTGAGCTAGACTCCAACAGTGCGAGTAGCTATGATACATCCTATCCTTTTATTCACATAGGATAAAACATGAGTGCTCTTACTGTAAGTATTGATATTATTTTATGGTTGACCGTTTATGCTTATAAATTCATTCGATCCATTTCTTTCGCCAAATGCATAGTATACCAATATTATAACATAAGAATGTAATTAATGATTATAGTTAATAAGTATTAATGGTTAATCATTACAAGCATTAGGACTATACATCCATTTATGTTTTTCCTTGTAATTATAGAATAGAGCATAATGAGATATCTGAAATATTATAAAAATTGAATCATTGTACGAAAGATTGATGTGCGTAGGTTGAAAAAATGAGTTATGCACAATTAACTTCAACACAATGGCAATGCGAATGTTGAGAACTATGTTGTGTAGGGACCACTAATCAAAAGTGAGCTTGGAAATATCAAGTTGAAGTCAAGTTCCTAAATATTTAAATATTTCAAGCTCTGAGAAGTACGAAAACAATGATTTTAACGATATTATTGGTAATGTTTTAGTTATAAATAATATTTTTATCCTTAATTTGCACAATGAACTCTACAAAGCTTCTTTCACGCACACTAGATCTGGAAACACTTCCTCAATTTGTACTTAACATAGTAAAAACTCCGAACAACGAAACAAAATATATTTCTCGCTCTCCCACACATACCCCATCCTCCACATAATGAAATCTCTCGCACATAATGCATCCTCCGCAAACATTCATTTTTAACACTAATGTTCAAAGCAATAACACATTTTCAGAGAACTCGCGAAACCCCTCGTTCCCCTACACATACCCCGCTTTCCATAGTTTTTATTGTCAATAGAAAACACATATGTTTCTAATACAATACAAATGCATAAGTGCTATGTTTCATAGAAAATCCATTGTGCGAAAAAATATCACAGATTGACATTAGTAGTTTAACAATACCCTATGCACTATTATCCACAATGGAAACTAACAATGTTAATCATTATGTTCTCCCACACACACCCTATCTTCCACAAATATTCATAGATTTAAAATCAGATCTCTATGAAAATGATCTTCCACAGATACTACATACTTAACAAAGTAAAAGCTTCACACACCGAAAGATAATAAATGTCCCCATTTTGCTGCACACAACGAATTCTTCGTAAACATTCATACGATATACGAGACATTATCTAGAAATTTGTAAAGATATCTCTACACAACGTAGTTACTTATGTACTCAGTAACACCCTTCAATCAGTAATTGAAATTTGAAACTATTATTATTGAATTAATAGACTTGTCCTAACTACACACTTGCATTATTAATTTCTTAGTAGGTAGGTGTGTATAATTACATTTCTACTTCCATACATCCATCCCTATCACACGCTCCACACATTGTCTGCTCGCACAAGAAATACCACAAACTGTTTTTTTCCTCTTGGATAAACATGATAATTATAATAAAGGTACTTAACTTGTATTTTTTAATTATGAACTGAGCAATTATATTCACACTGTCAACAAGTTTTCATTGGCAACCCAATTCAACATATATGAAAAAATGGTTATCACTTCACAATGTTATCTGAGTTAATGTGTATTCTCAAAATTAATGTAAAGCTTTGAAGCTTTCGTTAAAAATATTAATATTAACATATAAATTGTTACTAGTTGAGTTAATTGATAGAATGGGAAGGTCTATTCAAATTCGAAACCACAACATGTCTAATGTTCATTATTATTGATAGTCTAATGTTCATATTTAGTTGCTAACATTCTAATGTCAATACGATTCTAATGCGGGCTATATAAGTACAATGTAAAGTTTTATTTTATGAAGCATTCCTGTGGATTTTCTTATCTATGCATAAGCACAAATGTGAGCAAAGACCTTTTGCATACCAACTATGGTTTCCACACTTCAGCAAAATCAATTTCATTTTCACAAACAAACTTTGCTAATTAACTAATCAAAGACCATGTTCTTTGCACAATCGAAGCCTTGTTTATAGTTATATGTGTAACTAGGCATTTGCATGGAATTGCAGATTAAGTCCACTGTGTGGAGGAAGCTTTGAAGCTTTCATCGTCTAGATCTATGAACTCCGCACAATGAAATCTTCATGTACAAGGAAAGCAATTAATAGAAATCTACGCCCCTAATTAAGTAGTTAAAGGTTACATAGTGCAACACAAGGCCAATCAAAATTAAAAACACGAAAAATTGATATGTCATTTTCATTTTGAATTACAAAAAATAACTTCCGTTATGTACAATATATAAATAATAAGAAAACATAATAAATCCCTTCTCTAAGTACCATACTCCGAGAAAATTTAAAAATATTATGACTGTGGAAATTACTTATGTTTCATAGGAAAATAAATTATTCTCATGTTTCATGTTATTGGCATATATGTATCAATGGCATAATACACATGCTCAAAGCATAACTATGTAACATTAAGCAATACAATTAAAGTTACAAGAACAACATCGGGTTTCAAATTTCAATCGTCATAGCTATGATTGAAATCAATAAACAAAATACAAATGCATAGAATATAAGATGCTAAACATTAAGAACACTAATTCTTGGCGCGAATTTCTTGTATCAGTAATAAAAATGCTCAATGGCCCCAGTTCATTGGCTCATTCAGTATGCTATTTTGTCATATTCTCTTTAAGTACCTGCTTCTGCATTTGCCAAAAGTAAATGTGTGAACTATTATATGCAAAAAAAGAGAACTACAAAATAAAACAAGGGATTACATTCAACAAGTAGACTATGTGACGTTAGTAAAATTAACAAATCACGATGATTGAAGACTAGTAAACAAAATACAAACATGAAAACATTTAAGGACATTTATAATTTGTGAAGGCATTTAGGCTAGATTTTTGAATATTAGTTGTCTTTCAATGCATGACCTTTTGAACCAATGCCTTCAACTTAGCCTGAATGAATTATTTCATTGGTCCCATTGCAATCTCTAGCCTCGCATGTTGATTAAATAATTTCTTTTTGATATTCATCACTTCCTCTTGTAACTGAGAAATTAACACAATTTTCCTATCATTAATATAGACAAATCTAACTAGTCATTTATCAATATCTTCTGGAGTAGAATTAGTTATAACCTCAAATTGTTATGCCATTTACTATTTTCTCTTGTCCAATTCAAATGTTAATGTATCTTTTGTAAGCAATTTAGAATTTTGTGTAATGCATGGGTCGTCTAGATCTCAGAAAATTTACATGGCATTTAGAAACACATCACTTCTCCTATTGTCTATGCTCTTACATTCAAAAATAATGTTTTCTACTATACTGATTCTTTTGGACCATCTAGCTTTGATTTAACTCATTTGATTAAAATTTGGTAGTTCTAATTTTTTCTTGTCCAGATCAGACAACAATTCAAGCCTTTGACTAAAAGAAAACAAGTCTTTGTTAACTAAATGTTTGTCTTGTGTAACATTACTTCTTAGCAAATCGAGAAATGAATTGATATCTGGTGCTAACTATAACAGAACTAAAACCACTTGCCATGCATGTTCAATTATTTCTAATATTTGTCATATATTATTGAGTATATGACATTTGATTGCATTAACCAGTTTCAAAGCTCCAATATATCCATGAGATGTGCTAGCAGTGGGAATTACGGATTGCTAAGTTCGTATTGTGATTGGAGTCATTAACAAAGGACCTAGATTTAAATCATTTTACATCATATGTATTTTTTCTTTCAGTACCAGGTTCTTTGCGTTTCTTTGCTCAACAAACACTTCAAGTGCATTATCGATAACTTCATGCAATGTCAAAACATCCATGGATGCAATTCCAAACATATGAAGATTCATTTATGTTGTATCAATAAATTGTTTACCATGCATCCTTATCTTTTAAATTTTCAATATTTTACTCTACTTGCATTAGTTTACATCTTGAAAAGTGACAAATTGATCATTGAAAATAGAAAATTCTTAGGAAATTTTCTATGTTATTTTTTGATTTTCATTCAAAGAACTACTAACCCAATCAGGTAACAAAGTTTCAATCTCCTTATTGATACCTTATTTATCATTTCTTGATTTCATGAGACTTTTGAATTTTTCCAATTGAGGGTCTTGTCATCTTCGACAGCTGATAACTGGCCGTGAATTAGTTGTGCGGCTTCGATATATATATATATATATATATATATATAAGCCAAAACAATTCTCTTTAGTAACCTTCCTCTTAAGTTGTACTTGAACATTTCTTAATATTTAAAGAATGATTGATGGTTCTCTATAGTGAACTCAATAATGTAGGCTTCCACTGTGGCATGTAGCCAAACATTAACATCCCTAGTTATCTCAATATCCAACTGATGTAAAGAATCCAAGTTAGTTGTGGTCTAGGTTTTGAATATTCACCCAAGACTTCCAATTCACTGTTTGTGCCATAGCCTATTCAAACAATGATACCATATTTTAAAAAATTTAAACGAAGTATTCCATATTGATTGCATGCAGGCTTCACAAATAATAAAGATCACACATTTCAAGATAGATCTTATGATGTTGAAGCAGAGAGTCTGGACAGCCCAATACACTATCTTACAAGAGAACAAAAAAATTTAGGAGCTCATAGGGGTATGTGTCGAGTCAGCGAACGAGCTATCTAGTGTCCCTCACAAGGAAGCAAGAGGAGTATAGGTTGGAATTTCAGAGTATCCCTTTACAGGAGTACATAGATAGGGCTTGCGGCACTACCAACCCACCTTTATACATTAGGGAGAGCACACAAAGTTCTCCAAATGGATCATTTTGGGTGACCAAGAGGAGTATCATGAATTGAGCATCGAGAAAAATCAACATAGTATACTTATTCCATGTGTAGGCATTAGATCCTTCCCCTATGATGGATTGGTGAGAGATTATGAGTTGAAACTCTATTGACGAGATGATTCCTGGGAGGATACTCTTAGCCAAGGGTATATTGCAGCTCAAGCTCTTGGGCATAAATAATGATGGAGGGCTGAGATGGTATCATAACCCACAAGTCCCAAAACTTAGGTGGCATTGGGATCCAGGTGAATCTATTAAGGGAAGGATTGGCTAGAGGATTGTTTGGGATCTAGGTAACAAAGGATCCATTCAAGATCATTTAGCACAGAGGCATGGGATAACACACTAGTTTGTATGAAATCCTCGTATTAATGTACATATGATCTTAATGTGGATAAAAGTGGATTTCTTGAGGGAAAGAAATCATTATGATGGAGGATTTTTAATATTCCCTTTTCTTGATATGGTCAAAATGGTCAAATTTTTCCCATGCAATTTACCGTGGTAATTTCCCATGGTATTTGTCTTCTTGTTTCGATAGAAATAAAAACAAGGTTTCTAGAGAGTTCATCATTCCTATAAAAGGGGATAGGAGCTAGGCATTTGGATAATTGTGAGTGTTTGTATTGATGTCAATAGGTTTATGGTGCTGCTTGTCATGTGCATATATGTTTGGCTTGGTGTCCTATTGGTTGGCATTGATGTAAAATCTTAGGGTCATGCATTTATGCCAACCTCATGATGATGTAGCTTGATGGTATAAAGTTGTTCATGTAGGAGTTGGCATGTGTATTGATGGAAATGTCATAATAAATGTGGATGGTTCTGCTACAGGTAGAGGATGTTGCTACATATTGATCATACAGTCTACATGTGATGGTGATGGTTCATGGCACACTAGTTGAGTTGTTAACTAGGTCTTCATTAGGTATTCATGTCTATTCTTATGAGGAAGACTTTTTATAGTGATGTGATGGATTTATGATGGTGCTACAAAGGTCTATCAGAGGTGTTGCAACTTGTTCATAGGTTTGTTGGAGAGTGGAGGACTTGTTGGCACTCTTGCCAACCTTGTTTGTTGGAATTCTAGGTCAATTTTGGTAGTGACACTTGGGAGACATGTTTGATCCACTTGCAGATGTGTTAGAGGACATGTCATATGTATGGAGGCTAGTGCAAATTATAGAGAAGAGGACATAACTTATGGAAGAGGTTCTGATCCAAAAGACTGATGTTTCCCTGATCCTTAGCCATAGTCGCATGGAGAAAAGCCTATGGGAGCGGATGAAAGGCCTCAGTCACTGGTAAAACAACCTATGGGAGAAATTATAGGTCTCATTCGCATAGAGAAAGTTTCATGCATGCGATTTAGGGATTTCACGACATTTTCTTCGCATTCCTCGCGTTGTTCGGAAGAAAATAACAGGGAAATTCCTAGAGGCTTCTAGAATTGTTTGAAAAAGTACGAAATGGTTTGAAAAGGTCCTATCATGATGTGAATGAATTTAGTGCACAAGTAGTGACCCTAGTGGATGGATTTGGTTCAATTGGTGCACCTTTGATCCTAGCACCAAGCCTAATTTTTCCCTACATGTTTTATATTCTTGATCTTGGAGCTAGGTAATGGTTGATTGTGAGTAGAAGTTGAGAGTATGTGTGCAAGAGGAGGTTTTTAGAGTTTTTATGCTTCAAAAATATTAGAGAGAATAAATGCTTTAGTATATCAGTGTTACTGCTGCATAATGAGCGAATCTGAAGCATGATTCATAATAGTTCATATTTGAAGCTGCTAGAGTAGAGATTTTGGAGAGTTTTGTATGATGCTGGACAATGTTTTTGTTTGGTGACTCTCACACTTATTCTTGCAGGAGCTGCTGATGGATTTGGCACATAGCCATAATGTCTTATGATGTTATTTTTACTATGCAAAATTCTATTATTGTGAGGGTATGATTGTATTAAGATTTGTTGTGGCTACAGTTTTTCTATTGGAGAGCACATGTTTTTGTGGAGTTTGTTTTATATTTGATTTGATGATGATAACTTGTTGCTGAGAGCATGTATGCAAAGCTGATTTCTTGTTGAGCATAACGTCTTGGATCGAGTTTGAAAATATATGAAAGGAGGTTTGCATAGTGGTAGAGGAGAAGTGATAGCAAAGCTTCAGTGAAAGGAACAAGTTTCTCATCCAATGGTAGTTGGATATTCCAATAAAATTTGGGAGAGGATTGTTGATCATGGTGGCCTTTAGTAGATGGTAGTCCATAGATCAGTTGAGAACAAATTCTTCCTAGCTGATTAGTAGTATCGATTCTCCTAACTGATGGGTGTTGGCATTATGTATATGAGGTCGAGTCTCCATGCTGATGGGAGTCAACTAGCTATGTAAAAGACCAATTGCTTGACTAATATAAATTCATAGCGGAGAAACAAAAACAAGGGTGGTTTTTCTCTCAGAAGGGTTTCCACTAGAAATATTGTGTCTCATGTGTGATTGATGTGATGTGCGTGTTTATTGTTTTGTAGTTGCTTATGGTTTCAGTTATGTTTATATGATGCACATGCTATGATTTTTTTAACTGCTGGTTAACATATTAATTATTCAGTAATTGATGTTTAAATTGGTAAAAATCATATATAGGTCACACTATTGATTCACCTCCCCCCTCTCAGTAGTGCTCAAAGATTTCCAACAATTAGTATCAGAGCCAAGTTCTTGGTTGCAGCTTGACCGTTGGAGAGTAGATCTGGGGTTTGTTGGTGAAAATTGGATTTTTTTTCATAATGGATGTCCTCACTGCTGCAAATTACTATCTCAGAAATCTCAACTATTATCTTGTGGATATAATATTTGGAGAATAGTATGTGAAGGTCGTTGTAAAGATCCAATTGAAGATGAAGTTTTTCAACAAGATGCTCAAGCACAATTCATAACCTACAATAATATTCATGATGATGATATGAAGAGACTACTGGGTTTGAAATGTGCCAAATAAATGTGGGATAATCTAGAATCCATATTTGGTGATGGCACCAAAAACAATAAGGAAAATGAGAAGAAGAGAAAAAAGAAGAAAAACAAGAAGAAGAACAAAAATAAGAGCCTCCAGAAACAAGAAACTTAGCAACAAGTGTCTCAATATTCTAATGCTCATGATTCAACAGATGATGGGAAGAGATCAGAAAATCTTGCACCTAAAGGTGTAAACATTAATGATTTTATTTTGATTTATAATTTTGATGATTTAAATTTTGATCATGCTGAATTGGCTAGTGAAGATGAGAATGTTATTAAGAGACTTAGAGCTGTGATTTCTAGAATAATAGATGCATGCAAGGATCAAGAGAAATTATTGCAGATTTGTGATGATAAGGAGGCCAAGTTCAAGCAAGAGATAGTGAGCTTAAAAGTTAAATTGGCAGAATCTGAAAAAGTCGAGGAAGGTATGAGGAAACAATATCAAGTGAACATGGAAGAGGTTGAGAAATTAGAAGTTGAAATTGTTTCCTTGAGAAAGCAACGAAGATGAAGAGGAGCATTGTAGCCTTGGATAATTTGCTTGAGATCCAAATATCACCATTAGATAAATCTAGTCTTGGATTTCAAAAGGGCGAGTCTCGTTTGCATGCAGGTAAAAATATCAAAGAAGAACCCAAGAAACCTATAGAAAACAAAACCAACAACAAAAGTGATATACAAGGAAATATGAATCATATCCAACAACATGTTAGAAAATAAAATAAAAAACAACAAAAAAAATTAGATCAAGCAACCAAGTAGAAAGAAAAACCAACAACAGAGAATATAATCTCAAGGAGCACTCACATTCAGAAGATCCTATTTCATAGGAAGCAATGTCCTTTTATTCCTTTGATGCATGAGATACAATGCTACAACTGCCACAAGTTTGGACATGTTGTAGCTAATTGTTGGAGCAGAACATATAGATCTAATCAACAAATATTACAACATGATCAGCTACCAAGGAGAATGACTAACACATATAACTATGGTTTTTATGGTTATTGTCACTCATGACACCTATTTTTCCATAAGGCAATAGATTGCAGGTCTAACAATTGGAGGAGAGACACATTTCATGCAAGGTTTAGATCTAGCATAAGAAAAATAAGAGTTGATCCTCTTGGCTATGTGGAGTGCTATATATGCCATTGATTTGGCCATATAACAATAGATTGTTTATTGCCCCGTTACCCAAGAAAAAATCGGTAAAAGTAGTGAAAACAAAGAGGATCTAACTCAAAACTAGTGAAGGAAGAGAAGAAGTAGTTGAAAGAGTATAAGAAGTAGCCTAAGATCGTATGGAGGAAGAAGAAGCATCAAATATTCAAGTAGTGAAGAGCATTCCCTCCTGCAATCCATGTATATTCTCGCATACTTATAGAGAATTGAAAAATTCATGAGAGGTGCACAAATTCAGGGGGAGCGTATGATGGAGTTTGCATCAACATATTATGAGTTATTTTTAACCTCATGTACTTCCAGGTCCACAAGATCAACCTATCTTATTGGAGGTATATTGAGCTTAGGGGGGGCTATGCATGGTATGATGTCATATTATTCATTGTTTTCACTTAGTTATTTGTGGTAGATTTATATGTGTTTTCATGAGTGAAAAAGAGCACATTTTCAGCCACCAATATGCTTTTGGTTTCCACTAACATGGTTGAAAAGATGTGTAACCATGCATATATTGTGATCATCACTTCAGGATGTATTGTGATGACATGTGACATGGATCAACCATGTATAGGCTGTTATATGATGCTTACTACAACCATGTATTTTCTATTGTCTCATCATTATGTATTGATATCATTTTGCAGGCATATGTATGGGCTAATGTTGATGTAAAAATCATGATGTATCATGTATTTGAGTCATTTTTCCATAGGAGACGATCATAGTAGCTATGCATTTGATTGATGTATTCATGTAATATGCTCATGGAGCCATGTACTTGTATTGCACTATGATTTAAGACTTTTAGCCATGAGTCATGAGGTCATGATATGGTCATAAGAGGATCATGTATGAGGTTTTATATTGCTTCTACAATCATGTATTTATCATGTATATGTCACTTGAGTCATGGTCATGTGGAGTCTCTTTCCATATGGTGCTTCTATTTGTCACAAGAATAATTTTTTGTAGCAAAAGTAGTCATTTCAGCCCAACAATTGGTATCTATATAACTCAGAGATGACATGTGTTTAGGGGGAGAATTATTTGTTCCTATTTACGTCAACCATACATTGTTGGCATTATGATGCGCTTGAATGTGTTCATGCTATGCCTCATACTATGCTATGACAGTGGGGTTCTTAGCCTCATGTGATGATATGTTATGGTAGTTGCTGCTATGTAGTTATGGGGGAGATTGTGTGTGGTTGCCTCATGTGGATCTTGCAACATTTTATGATGATACTCATATGTATACTAGATGATGCTCATAGTTGTTATTATGATGATTTTGCATATGTTGATTACGATTGCCTTATGTTGGCATGTTGTTGCTTGCTGCTAGTAGTTGTTGGATGGTATGTTGCTCTGGATGATGACTAGTTCTATGTGTTATGCGTATAAATCCCTCTTGCGGACAAGAGTGATCTCCCTAGTATCATACGGATAGCTAGAAATAAACATCCATTTGTAAATCATTTTCTCTAGATTATTTGCAATTCAAAATTATTATAAACAAAGAAAGAGGACATGCCCCTACCTTGAAACTCGACATTCGGTGCAACCTTTTATCCAGTCGCTCCAAAGAGGCTTCTTCAATATGTAGAACCTGCAATCAAAGACATACAAAAGAATTAAAATAACCTGCAACATATAATAATTGAGAACAACTAATCTAACTCATTGATCAAGGAATCCAAGTATTGAATTATTCAAATAGACACAAGAACAACTCAATGAGAAAAGGAGATCCATATGTATTATCTCGTATGAAAAGAGTAACTTTACAACCTGTCGCCTTGATGTTGTACAAGTTCCTCTCGGGGTCCTGAAAAATCGTTCCTCCTTCAGATTGACAAGCCTTCCTCTCTCTGAACTAGCATGAAGTTATGGAAATGAGTGTGTGATCATTCTCATGCCAATAATGACTAGTGTAGAGAGTATGCTCTCTTGGGAATTTCTTCAGCAACTAACTTGTATGTCTACCATCTAGTCTCTACCCTTGAGACTGAAACATGAGCTCAATTTAGAGGGAAATGGAGGTAGTTTCAATTCCATGAAGAGGGGGATGGATTCATCTCATGAAGGGATTTGAGCTCCATATACCAAGGGATATAATCCATGAGTGAAGGGATAGAGCTCCATGAGTGGAGGGATAAAGCTCGAATTGATCGCGCCTCTAGAAGCTTCTAGTTGGGCTTTTAGAACTTAATTTTTCCTTTATTTGACTGTTTATGGGGGTCCGCAAGTTTTATAAGCAGAACGTGTAGGATGTGCCGCAGGCTATAGAACAAATATCTGCGGATCCATAGGAAAGAGCTAGGAAAAGTGCGGAGTTAGACTTTTAAGGGTTTTAATGAGATTTTCTCGAATTCCAAGACTTGGTTTAGGAACAGTAGGGTTTTTGACCTCTAAGGGAGCATAATATAGGTAGTGACGAACCTATATATACAATCCAATGTCATGGTGACAAAATAACGTGTAATAGATTCCCCCCTAAAGTGTGAAGTCTGAGGTAGTTCTGAAGAGTGAAGTGCTTTATCATTCCAAGGATTGGATTGCAGACACACCGATCGAAAACCTTTAAAAACATTCAATGAAAGCATATATATGTATATCATCAATGAGGTAGGCATTCCCATACTCAGATCAAAACTAACTAAATGTTTTGGTAAAAAAATGATTTTAATATTACATCAACAGTAGACATAGCATGGACGTAGCCATATGTCATAAGTAGTCTACTGTATCATGAATAATAAAACTCCTTGCAGCCTGGATGGTGGAAACTAGATCCAGGGTATTGATTTCTGCTTCCCAAACTAGTACGATTCTATCCATGCAATTGATTGTGTTGAAGTCGAACATGGTAGAAACCACTTGATTACCAGTCAATGATGTGAATTCTTAACAAGTGTGAGAGAAACCACCAATAATGACAATGGCTTTCAAAGTACTCAGTACAATCCATGAAGTGTGAATGAATGATTTGCAGTTGAACACTTCACAGAATCATTCGATCGAAGGTCAATAATGCAACCTGTCGTCGAAGGCGAGAAACCTGCCATTAGGGCATGAAGATCCCAGGGTACTGATAGGATTCTAGATCAACTTTCTAGATAATGAGTTGTCATTGATAGAAAGTAACCCGTCGTAGGAAAGCCCACGACACGAAAACATTAGATCCAGTTTTGAAGAAATATTTGCAATGACTGACTCAGGAATGGTCAACGCGAATGGAGACAAATGCTTGCAATGAATGGTTTATTTGAACTATATCTTGAACAGATAACGACACTGCAGATGGTTTGGTAACAATTGACCTAAAGATAATACCCAGAAACCGGCTGAAGACTTTCAATGTGGTTTGATTAACTGTTAGACAAAGGATTTTCCCAACCCAGGTACAAGTGTGATAAAAGTGTCGTGTTCAAGAGTGGTATACTTCTTTTAAAACAAGGGTGACAACTGGATTCCTTTTCTCTTCCCCTCCCCACCATTACTGGCAAGTACCTCTTTATTTTTGACAAGCTTGAGGAGGATAACATTTTCTTGTTGTGTAAGCTCATCCTTCAGATGAGTCCAACTTAGTATTAAAATTGAACCCTAATAAGGAGTGTTTTGTTCCTATTTGTAATCGACAGGTCCTTTACTGTTAAATTTTAATGAGTCCAGTATAGGTGAAACTCGATGTTTTTCAATTTTAGGGAGTCAGAAGAAAAACATAAGAAAACTTCGTGGTTGTTCTTTTTCGTAAATTTAGTCTCTCAAGCCTGAAAAAGGATAAAATAATGCAAGAGAGAACTCTATTGACGATGATTAGTCAACGTATACCTTTTTCGTAAATAGTCCATTTCAGTCCGGAAAAGGGGTAAACTTATACTGATGGGACAACTGTTCATTTCATTTAACGAGTTCAAATAGTCAAGTACTCGACGATATTTACATGTTTAAAGAGTCTAAAAAGGGCTTAAAAGAGAACTCCATGGTTTCGCTTTTTCTTAAGTTTTAACGAGTTCGAAAAAGTGATAAAAAGTGTACTCATATGGCAGACTTTCAATTTAATTTACGAGCAGGAAAAGACGGAAATAACTCGAAATTTTCATGTGTTTTACGAGAATAAAAGATAGCAAAATAATCTCAGGATTTTCATGAGTTTAACGAGTCTTGAAAATAATAACCGAAATGGACTTGAGATAGGTTTCATTTTTATACAAGCTTGAAACATAGAAAAAATTATGCTTGAGAGTGGTTTCATTTTTACACAAGCTTGAAATGTAGGAAAAATATGCTTGAGATAAGTTTCAATTCCCCCCCAAGCATAACCTGCAAGAGCATATGCCCCCCAAGCTTCATTTCATTCAACTAAGTAGACTACTAGGTGGATGGAATGAAGGTTCATTTATGAGATCAAATGAAAGACTCGACTCAATTAGGAGAGGATTTGTTTCATTTTTTAATGAGATTGACACAGGAAAATAACTATGCTCATGGAAATTTGTTTCATTTATTAACGAGCTTGACACAAGAAAATGAACTATGCTAAAAGACATGTTTCATTTTTTAACGAGGTTGACACAGTAAAAGGAACTCTCCTCATGGTGACCTCTTTCATTTTTTAACGAGGTTGGCACAGGAAAATAACTATCCTCATTATCTGATTCATTTTTTAACGATGTTGACACAGTAAAAGGAACTCTCCTCATAAGGATCTGTTTCATTTTTTAACGAGGTTGACACAGTAAAAGAACTATCCTCATAGATCCTGTTTCATTTTTTAACGAGGTTGACATAGTAAAAGAACTATCCTCATGGAACCTTGTCATGGCTTCCAACTGGAAGAAAAACATGTCAAGGGACACTTCTCGATCATGGCTTCCAAGAGGTCTTGATCAGATGGAAGAACATTTCTTTGGAAGGAACAAATGTCAAGGGACTCAATAGGGATAAGAAAATCACGTTCAAATAATCCCATAGGGTTTTCCATGTCAATTACGAGATCTAAGTCAAAGGAAGTCGAGAAAACAGTGAGAGGCTTGCTTACATTGGTAACTGAAAACATGGGATTGGTTGCCACATAATTAACTCGTAGCGGGTTAGATACCACTTCCGTATAAGGAAAATTCAGGGATGTCGGATTATTGGTAGTCGAATCAAGACTAGCGAATGAAAGTTAGTCAACAGTCACAATGTTTCCATTGTGAGGGAAAGACATCACGCGAAAGAGTGTCGATACGACAGCTTTCATTGCATAGACATAGTCTCACCCAAGGAGTAAATTAAAATCCAAGGGGCCTCGGACTACCATAAGATCAATACAGAAAGTTTTACCTTCCAAGGTAATAGGAAACTTTGGAAGGATCCCTAAAGGTTCACTAATGGTTCTGTTAAAAGCTGACAGATTCTGTGTAACGGACAAAAGCCGAGGGGAACCCAAAGCTTACCAAGCAGTTGAGGATAAAATACTAACAGAAGCACCTTCATATATATTTGTGTGATGTACATTCTTACCACAAGCCTTCAAAATGATTTGGAAAGGGATGGAGGAAGGAAGACAAGGTTTTGTCAGTCTATTCCAATAAAAGGAATAGACCTCATTACTTGGAGGGGGTTATGTAGGAACAGGTGAAATGCCCCCCTGGCGTAGAAGAATCTGATGTAACAAGAAGAACCTGAGTGGTATGAATTTCACTTTCTATAGGGAGAGTGGCATCGACTGGATGTGAAATCAAGTCGACCACTTGATCAAATAATGGATCATCAACCTGAGTGATATGAGTTTCACTCTCCAATGGAAGAGTGGGATTGACTGTACTTGGAATTAGATCAATCACTTCGTCAGTTGACGGTATTTTGGGAGAAAGTTTACGGTAACCAGTTGGAAGGTGTTGCTGCGAAACAGTAAGGTTTTCAAATAATTTTGAGGCTTCATCCATGTGAGGGAAAATGTGAGTTTGATGATTCCCTTTGCATAACCTACAAGGAAACCTAAATTTTCCCTTTTTCCCAGGAACTTGACAATCACTGTTTGATGTATCAACAGTAAGTTGATGAGAATTTTATGACCATACTTCCAATACCTTTGGAATACTGGGACAATTGATAAGGAAGTGGTCACCCTTACAAATCTTGCAAGGGTATTTGGGTTTGCGATGCATGTTGGAGGCTTCCTCGACACTACCAACACTTGTAGCCATGGTTGGTTGTTTGACTTCTTTCTTATCTTGGTTCTTCTTCTTCTTCCCTTTCTTCTTTTTCTTAGCCACCTGGTTACTAGCATCAAGGATTTTACCAAGAAAAGAAGAAGAAAGGGAGGAAGACATGTTGGGCGAAGAAGGTAAATGGTCAACATGAGGTTGGTGATGTTGAGATGGTGAACTCTGTTGAGGTGAAGCATCCGGTTGAGGTGGAACAATTTGTGTATTCGAGGTCAACAAAGTTGAAAATAACCATACCGGTAAACCTATTGTAAATCCAGGTAATGATAATGTAGCCATATAAGGAGGATCAACATTTCCAAAGCAAGGAAAAGTACTAGGATTCTCGTTAAGAGGGGTTCCTTAGTTGGTAAATTCCGGAGGTGTTGCCATTAGATTCAACTTCAGTGAATTTTATTAACAATTAAAAATATTAACAATTCAAATTCACAATCCACACCTATGGTCTCTAAAAAATAAAAACAAACAAATGAACACGCGCTATCAAATCTAAGAGTCAAACCGCACACAAACAATTTGTGTGATGAAATCCAACATCGCAGAGATCAATGTGAAAAACTGGCGGTTGGAACAGTTACCCTGATAACCTGCTTAATGAAACAATCCAGTGCAAGTATCTCCACTATGCCATCTCGAAGTGAAGTGTACCCTCCGGAATTTCCAAGTGAGTCTAGTCAACATCTACTCTAGGTATAGTGGGACCTTCCCTCCACTGTCACCTTGGGAAAAATCCTAAAGATTATGGCCACTAAGGTAACCAACAGAGACAAATGAACTTGGGGGAACAGTCTACGATTCGATATACACGCAAGGGTAGAGTATCAATCTCAATCCCCTTGAAGGCTCCTCGACATGGTAAATTCGAGGTTTGCCAACAAGTGACACCAGGCTCCTCGACAATGGTTAATTCGAGGTTTACCATTTGTATTACGTGTACACCTTCTATATTTTCCAATGAGATAGGCACGATTACCTCACCAGGTCAGACATGATCTCGTGCTTGACTCTTTTAAGAAGAGCTTCCCGGGGCATAATTGCAACAATTGGATTTTTTCCTGACCGCAAGATACTATTGTTTATTTTAACTGCTTTGGAATGTTAACTACAACCTATTCCAAAGCACTAGCTTAAGCTATATTGGTGAAAAGATCCCTAGAAAATGTAAAAATTTCTAGTTGAATTTTATTAAGCGCTGTGTTATTTGGGTTGTTATTACTCAAAGGGTAAATGGATATGAAACCAATGGTGTTATAACCTGACCCAAAACTGAATGCAATCGAATATGATAATGTAATATTTTCAATTCTATGAATCTTAAATAAAGTAAGGAGAGAGATTCCATTCACTTCCAACAATGCAAAAATTGATAAATAAGAGAAAATATAACAAATTCTCTAATGCACTAATTTCATCAAGAAAACTAATGCTAATCAATTCCAATTTTTATTTTTATGTTTTTAAAACAAGCATAAAAACATGTAAATTCAAATCAAAGAAACTGATCTACATCTACGATTGATTTTTCCAGAATGTAAACTATGTAGTTGTAATCTATGCACAATTCACTTGAAAAGTATGCAAATGTAATCTATGCACATTTTTCATTCATATTCTGAAAATGAGAATTCTAATTATGAAAATGTGATCTATGCAAGAGAATTCTTAGACACAAGATGATTCTAATGTAATCTAAAGAACCAATCAAGTGTAAGTAAAGAAAATTGGGTGAGAGTTCCAAAGGTCAAAATTAAAAAACACTTAAAGGCGATTAACACAGACACAATTTAGCCCCCCCCCCCCCCCGCGCCCCCCACTCGAATGAAGGGGAATTTTTTTTGCAAAAACAAAAGCAAAAATATGCAAAATTGTTAAGAGACTGAGACAAACCTTGAAGTAATGACCAAAGGAAATCAAATTAAGAATTTCTCAAAAAAGTAACGCTAAACACCCAATTAACTTAACAGAGACTGGCACAAAAGATGCTGAAACGAAATTCATGCGTAAGATTTTGACAGTCAAGACAAGTTGGGGCAAGCAAAGAGAATCTGGTAATCTGGCTCCTAAAAAGAGAATTCTTAATTTTTCAAAAATTTTACACAAGTCTGCAGGTTCTAATGGAGAACAGTGCGGTACCGCACTGTTCTGAACTAAAAACTGCGGAGGCTACCACACTGTTTTTAAATAAAAACCGCGAAGCCCAGGAAAAGTACAAAAAAAATAAAAATTCAGATTTTATTTTTAGGGATTCTGATAAGTTATCTACCTAACCCAGTCTCAGACTAATCAAAATCAGAAAAATCTTAAAATTCAAACTGAAAAATAAAAAGGAAAACTAAGCTCTATTCCCTAGCGGAGTCGCCATTTTGTTATGCGGATAAATCCCTCTTGCAGACAAGAGTGATCTCCCTAGTATCTTATGGATAGATAGAAACAAACATCCATTTGTAAAAAGTTTTCTCTAGATTATTTACAATTCAAAATTATTATAAACAAAGAAAGAGGACACGCCCCTACCTTGAAACTCGTCGTTCGGTGCAGCCTTTTATCCAATCACTCCAAAGAGGCTTCTTTAATATGTAGAACCTGCAATCAAAGATAGACAAAATAATTAAAAGCACCTGCAACATATAATAATTGATAACAACTAATCTAACTCAGTGATCAAGGAATCCAAGTATTGAATTATTCAAATAGACACAAGAACAACTCAATAAGAAAAGGAGATCCAAATGTATTATCTTGTATGAAAAGAGTAACTTTACAACCTGTCGCCTTGATGTTGTACAAGTTCCTCCCGGGGTCCTGAACAATTGTTCCTCCTTCAGATTGACAAGTATTCTTCTCTTTGAACTAGAATGAAGTTATGGACATGAGTGTGTGATCATTCTCATGCCAATAATGACTAGTGTAGAGAGTATGCTCTCTTGGGAATTTCTTTAGCAACTAACTTGTATGTCTACCATCTAGTCTCTACCTTTGAGACTGAAACATGAGCTTAATTTATAGGGAAATGGGGGTAGTTTCAGTTCCATAAAGAGGGGGTGGATTCCTCTCATGAAGGGATTTGAGCTCCATATACCAAGGGATAAACTCCATGAGTGAAGGGATAGAGCTCCATGAGTGGAGGGATAAAGCTCGAACTGATCACGCCTCTAGAAGCTTCCAGTTGGGAGAATATTCATCCAGCTGAGCTTTTAGAACTTACTTTTTCCTTTATTTGACTATTTAGGGGGGTCCACAAGTTTTCATTAGGGGAATTTTGAGGTCTAAAATGGGCCTCCTAAGGAAAATGTACAATCAAAATTCACTTTATGAAAACCAATCACATTTTAGGAGATGACATCATCCCTAATGGTTGAGGTGACATTGCTTGAGTTAAAGGTACTTACTTGTCACATTCTCAATGGTGGATAAAAACTCATGGTTAACCGTGATAGTGCTCTAAATACTTTTAAAGTCAAAGTAAAGTACTCATAATAAATGTCATTTCACACTTTTTGAATTAAAATATATTATTTTCATTTCATTTTTCTTGAAAAAAACAATGCATATCCCTATACATTTATTATATTATATTATTTTTATATAGTATATTAATTACATGTTATTATTATACAATTTAAATAATATAAATTTTAATTAATAGCATATAATATAATTAAGAATTTATAAATTCATATTTATATTTTATTTTAAGTTATTTAAGTACAAAGGACAAATGCATTAGTTGTTCAATGATAGTGATTTTTTCTTGAAAATATCATTCTTATTTATAGTCATGTCAATACAATTTTTTTATTAATTTTATTTTGGTACAACTTTTGAATTGAATTTAACTATGGTTACATGGATTGCGGTGAAAAAAGTGAATTGAAAATTCATAAATATTATTTTATTAGTTTAGCTATTATTTTATTATTTCCTTAGGAGGCCTATTTTAGACCTCAAAATTCCCCTAATGATAAGAAGAACGTGCGGGATGTGCCACAGGCTATAGAACAAATATCTGCAGATCCGCAGGAAAGAGCTAGGAAAAGTGCGGAGTTAGACTTTTAAGGGTTTTAACGAGCTTTTTTCCAATTCCAAGACTTGGTTTAGGAACATTAGGATTTTTGACCTCTAAGGGAGCATAATATAGGTAGTGATGAACCTATATAGATAGTCAAATGTCATGGTGACAAAATAACGTGTAACACTATGTGCTGCTTTTTGTTTAAATGGAGGCATGGATGAGATTGATATGCATTATATTTCAGCCATGTAAATATGTATTACTCCAATGCTTATGTTTCAGTTCTTGCTGTCGATTCATATGGAGTTGGCCCTTTTCCATTGGTTGCAAAGGGGGAGCAAATTTGGATGAATAACAAGTAGATTCAATTTTTGGAGAGTGTATGGAGATCAACCTCACATGTTTTTGAGGTTGAAATCAAGGCCAAAGTGGGAGTTTGTTGGAATTGTAGTGTTTTGCATTGATGTCAACAAGTTCATGGTTCTGCTTGTCATGTGCATATGTGTTTGTCTTGGTGTCCTATTGGTTGACATTGTTATGTTGGCATTGATGTCAACTCTTGGGGTCATGCACTTATGCCAACCTCATGATGATGTAGCTTGATGGTAGCATGTTGGTCACGGAGGAGTTGGCATGTGTTGGCATGTGTATTGATGTACATGTCATGATGATTGTGGATGGTGCTACTACAAGTAGAGGATGATGTTACAAATTGATTATATAATCTACATGTGATGGTGATGGTTCATGGCACACTAGTTGAGTTGTCAACTAGGTCTTCATTAGGTATTCATGTCTATGCCTATGAGGATGACTTGTTGTAGTGATGTGATGGCTTTATGATGGTGCTACATAGGTCCGTCAAAGGTGTTGCAGCCTGTTCAGAGGTTTGTTGGAGAGTGGAGGACTTGTTAACACTCTCGCAAGCCTTGTTTGTTGGCCTTTTAGATTAATTTTGGCATTGACACTTGGGAGACATGTTTGATCCTCTTGTATATGTGTCATAGGCCATGTCAAAGGTCAGGAGGTCAGTATAGATGCTGGAGAAGATGATCTAACTGATGGAAGAGGTTCTGAGCTAAAGGACTGATGTTTTCCCTAATCCTTAGCCATAGTCACATGGAGCAAAGCCTATGGAAGTGTCTGAAAGGCCTCATTCATTGGAAGACAAGCCTATGGGAGCGGCTATAGTTCTTAGTCACATAAAGATAGTGTCATGCATGTGACTAAGGGATTTCACAACATTTTCTCCACATTCCTTACGCTGTTCGAAGAAAAATAACAAGGAAATTCCTAGAGACTTCCATAATTGTTTGAAAAAGTTGGAAATGGTTTGAAAAGGTCCTCTCATGACGTGAATGCATTTAATGCACAAGTAGTGACCTTATTAGATGGATTTGGTCCAATTTGGGCACCTTTTATCTTAACCCCAACCTCAATTTCACCCTACACATTATATATTCTTGATCTTGGAGCTAAGTAATGTTTGATTGTGAGTAGAAGTTGAGAGTATGTGTGCAAGAGAAGGTTTTTAGAGTGTTAATTCTTTTGAACTATTGGAGAGAATAAATGATTTATTTTATGAGTGTTATTGCTGCATAATGAGCATATCTGAAGCATGATTCAAAATAGTTCATATTTGAAGCTGCTGGAGTAGAGATTGTTTGGAGATTTTTGTATGCTGTTGGATAGTTTTTTTGTTTAGTGACTCTCACACTTGCTCTTGCAGGAGTTGCTGATGCATTTGGCACATAGCCATAATGTATTACGATGTTATTTGTATTATGCAACATTATATTGTTGTGAGGGTATCATTGTATTCAGATTTTTGTGGCCACAATTTTGCTATTGGAGAGCACATGTTTTTGTGGAGTTTGTTTTATATTTGATTTGATGATGATAGCTTGCTACCGAAAGCATGTATGCATAGCTAATTTCTTATTGAGCATAACATCTCAGATCCAGTTTTAAAATAGATGAAAGGAGGCTCGCATAGTGGTAGAGGAGAAGTGACTTCATGATAAAGGAGCAGTGATAGTGAAGCTTTAGAGAAAGGAATAAATTTCTCATCCAATGGTAGTTGGATAATCCAATCAAAGTTGGGAGAGGATCGTTGATCGTGGTGGACTTCAGCGGATGGTAGTTCGTAGATACATAGAGAAAAAAGTTTTCTGAGCCAATCAATAATATCGAGTCTTCTAGTCGATGGGTGTTGGAATTATGTATATGAGGTCGAGTCTCCATGCTGATGGGAGTCAACTAGCTATGTAAAAGACAAATTTCTTGACTAATAGAAATTCAGAGTAGAGCAACAACAACAAGGGTGGTTTTTCGCCTGGAAGGGTTTCCACCAGAAATCTTATGTCTCATGTGTAATTGATGTGATGTGCATGTTTATTGTTTTGTAGCTGCTTATAGTTTTCAGTTATGTTTATATGATGCACTTGCTATGATGTTTTTAGCTACTGGTTAAGATATGTATGATTCAGTAATTAAAGTTTAAATTGGTAAAAATCATATAGGTCACATTATTGATTCACCCCCCCTCTAAGTAGTGCTCAAAGGTTTCTAGCATGGATTTTATCAATATTATTGTGTTTTGTTGAGACCATGGCTTGGCCAGTTATAGTTTGATCCCAAGACGAAAACCCCATGGTGACTTTGTTTGGTGGATCCATTCAGGGTCCAAAAGTGTGCTTCAAAGTTCCGTTGGTCGAGTCTATTGATGAGCAGCCTTGCATGCCATTGGAAAGGGTTTCTATGTTAATCATTACCGTACATATTATTTGTAGTTGTTAATTAAATAAAATGGTGGTGTTTTCAGATCCCTTTGTGTTCTAGTTCTTGTTGAAAGTTTAGTTTAATCAAAACACTAAAGTGTGCTAGATTTGTTAAAATTTTTGACGCTTGGGATCTTACAGTGCCAGAAAATAATAAACACCTAGCAAGAAGCAATTGTAAGATTCACAATAGAATTTGGTTAAACAATGAACTAACAAGACATTCAACCAATTTCCAAGCAATCATTTAATTGAGCGAATAGAGATTAGATGGAAATGTAGCTTTGTCGTGATTAATAAAACTAAAAGTACATCAAATATACACAACCATTAACACCATGACACAAATTAGATTATTTTTACACTAGAAAACCAAATGGGAAAGCCAATTTCTAAGAGATTTTTTATAAGCCAAATGGGAAAGGCAGGTTCTAGGAGATTTTTACTAAGCAAGAAATTATTAAGAAAAAAAAACTATACATACATTTAGTGAATTGTTAATAACTAGAAAGAAACTTATAGATAAATATAACTAAAAACATTTTTTTAGTGATTATGAAATAAACTCTTATTACAAAATTTACCATTTTTTATTTTTACAAAAATCTAATTAAAATCAAACCACTAATAACATACCAATTAGTAGATTCAGGAACTTATAAAAAATTGAAAAACACAAAATCAAAATATAATATATAACAAATAAATTTAACATTGTGAAAAGTACATTATCTTATCATATTCAATAATACTATAAAATCAATGTATATAAAATAAATAATAAAGTTCAGAATCACGAATCTTAACCTTCAAGCATCCATGATTTAAAGGCCATGACATTGACAAGTATTGAAAATACAACCTTCCTTTTTGAAAATTTATGGAAATTTATAATTTTTATTATTCTTGAATGACCGATATCATAAACAATTTACCTTGAAGCTGAAGCAAGTCAATTTGATTGGTGTAATCCGAATGCATTTTCTTGCACCGCTAGATTATTAAATACGGAACAAACATACAATGAGAATCTCGTTGCAGAGTTTGGCTACGAACCAGTGTTTGACTGACCGTTTTTGGTAGGTGAAAAAGGAAGAACAGAAAGGCCACCGACACTCGGAATTAATTTTCTTTCTGGTCCTCCAAAAGTGATCTGAAATTGTGTAAATAAAGTAACCACAGATCTCTTAAAGACAGAGTGAGATTTGAACTTTTTATGGGATATTTTCAGATTTAATTAGTTTATCATATCATATATTTGAGTTGTGAATTCAAATATTTTCAAATAATTTTAAGGAAACATCAAAATTTAACTAAAAAATTTCCATGATTCAACTAAAACATCTGATAATTAGAAAACGCCACCACTTAAATGGCATCTGGGGGTGAATGGTTCATCTCTGGAGTCAAGTGGGAATCAATTTCTATTTTCCATCACACTCTAATGTTATATGTACTTATACGCGGTTCTTGTTTGCCACGGAGGGACATTGAACAGTGCTCAGAGGCCCCACCTTGTTGCGGCAGAGTCGGGGAATAATCTGCTCACGCTGCCCTTTAAAAACTGGTCATGGTGTTTTTTAACACCTCGCCCAGTTTTCTCTAAGTATCGTCGTGTTCCTTTGCTGTTCTTGGGTATAATAGATTTTTGATAGTAGACAGAAGTGAGACCAGTAAGAGAGAGAATGGAGACCTGGAACTTCTTTGCCATGTTTCTCCTTGTTATCGTATCTTTTGTTCATGGTGTCCATACGACTGATCTACCAACGCCGGTGGAGGGGCTTTCATGGACATTTTACAAGGACAGCTGCCCCAACTTGGAATCAATAGTGAAATCCACTCTTGAGCCGGTGCTGGAACAAGATATCACTCAGGCACCAGGGTTGCTCAGACTCCTTTTCCATGACTGCTTCGTGCACGTAATATAATATATATGTTCATTTATTTTTTGATTGGGGGAAAATTAAATGAAGTAGCAAGTTAAGTAGATTTGATTGTGGGGAAAACTCTACCGTTAACCAGGCTTGAGCTAGAGATGATCTGGGATGGGTGACCTCCTAAGAAGGCTTGGTTACCAGGTGCAAGCCTCTGAAGTGAGTGCAAGCTGTGAAAGTGATGATTGACACTATGTGATTCATTGCACCAGTTTCAATCCCACTTCTTCACCTCTTTGAGCCTCACCAGAGGCAATGAGTGCTAAGTGGACTATTCAAAAATCATGATAAATTAATGAGCTAAGACTATCTCTCATAAAAAAGAGTCATAGATGAATGACTTACTTAACTCAGTTCAATCCAAAAAATGATATCTAGATATTTATTATCTATAGAGTGTTGAATAAAATATAAGTGGTTTAAATTTCTTTTTCTCATATATATATATATATATATATATATATATTTGTTATTGGAGTGTATAATAGATTATGGGTGGGTCAAATTTCTTTTCATTTGTTTCTTTATTTCTTTAAATGATAGATATTTGTTATTATAAATTGTTTGAATAAAATATATATGGATTAAATGAATAAGAATGTTTTAAGAGTTATTTTTATTGAGATTGTGGATTTTGGTAATATTTGGAAATTTTATTGAGAAAAGTTTATTTAGATTGTAGATTTTGATAATATTTAAAAATTTTATTGAGAAAAATGAAATAAAAAATTGATTTCCATCTTTTAAATTTCTAATTTTTTTTGCAATTTAATTAAATTTAATCTATTTAGAGAAATAAAATATATAATTTGAGTAGGTCTAATGGTTAAGCGCATGTGTTTCTTCCTAGAAGATTATAGGTTCAAAGCCATATATATACCTTGCAAAACTTAGCAATCAAAATCGATAATTTAAATGTAAAAAATTTAATACCTAAATTTCTTTTTCAAGCTAGACATATGTCATAATATTTAAGAGATCATTCACTTTGTTTGAAAATTATATTTAAATTTATGATTATCTTTTTGACATATTTAAAAAATATTAAGAGAAGTTATACCAAATCACTATGGAAGAGAGACTAAATAATGTGATTAACCATAAAGAAATTTATCTTTACAAAACTCTTCATTCTAACAAAATCACTATAGCTGAGAGACTAAAGAAATAAAAAGTGTCTGCAGCAAGATGCAAAAATATTTACCATATTGTCCACTTTTACATAACACTATATTCAAATTTACAGTGTTTAATCTCTGCCAGGGCTGTGACGCATCGATACTGCTAAACGGAACGTCCAGTGAGCCAAGCGAGCAGGAAGCCCTTCCAAACCTCACACTCAGAGCCCAGGCGTTCGAGATCATCAACGAAATCAAAGAAGCGGTGGAAGATAAATGCAGCGGAGTAGTTTCTTGCGCTGACATTTTGGCTTTAGCAGCTTCCTACGCAGTATTTGTGGTGGGTATCTGAATTTTACATATAGCTTTTTAACAAATAGACCAAACTAGGTAAACAGTCTGGTATCTATAATATTCTGTTCTTATCATTGCTATAAACTTGAATGATTTTGATATTTGTCTGTAACTGTGTGGGGGTGATCTGAACTAAAACTCCATTAAACCTATTGCATGTTGAATTTTACAAATGTAGACTTAACTAACACATCAAACAAAATTTCAATGCTTTTGATATTGGTGTTTAACTTCTATTGCACTCAATGAATGAGGTGAGGTCACCATGGGTGAAAAAGTATACATATAGAAGTTCATAGTCTAAGGTATGATTGACCTTTGGTGATTTTGGAAATATTTTTCAATTTGATTGGTTAATGTTTTTTTATTTTGGTTTGTAACTTGTATTGCACTCAATAAGGTGAACATGGTGGTACATGTGTGAAAAATTATAGATTTAAGAGTTCATAATCTCATGTATGTTTGTGAAAAAGTATGTCTTGAAAATATACATATCGGAGTTTATAATCTCCGGTATGTTTGAACTTTGGTGTTTTTGGAAATATTTAGAATTTGATTGTTCAATTTTTTTGACCTTTGTTTGTAGTTTGTATTGCACTCAATGAGGTGATCATGGTGATACATGTGTGAAAAATATGCATATAGAAGTTCATAGTTATGTTTGAACTTTGATGCTTTTCGAAATATTTTAGAATTGGAAGGAAAGCAAAGACATTTGCTTTTCCAATTTCAAAATATTTGATAAAAAGCAAAAGCTATTGTTCTTATAATTTCAAAATATTCTAAAAATCTAGGTTCTAGAATCCAATATAAAAAATGTGAAAAGCACTCATAAAACCAACTATAACTATAAAGAGAATGTATAAATATATCACGTCAACAATAAAATAACACGAAAAATTGAACTAATATTGGTCCTTTTTTCCAAATATAGTCGGGAGGACCGGAGTTTCTAGTACCGCTGGGCCGCAGAGACAGCCTAGGCTTTTCGAATCAAACTGTGACCGTAGACAATCTACCCAGTTCGACCTCAAATGTGACTGTATTGATGACCCTTTTCGCTGCAAAGGGTTTTGATAGTTTCACGGATCTTGTGGCACTCTCAGGTCGGTTTTCATTTACATCAAATTACAGCTTTAATCTATTTTGATCATAAAAGGGTTTGATCGTTAGTAATCTATTATGAATGTATAAACTTTCAGGTGGGCACACAGAATGGCAACGCATGAAAGCGGAGGTGCAAAAC